>JBAGKK010000607.1:75224-92409 GCA_037177015.1 Euceroptres primus | reverse complement strand
GTCTTGGATAAAATTTCAAACTTTTGACCCGGGCGCCGAGCGTTTACTTGTTAAATAGTTGGTGTATCAAAAATGACTCCTTTCCGCCACATGGAAATTCTTGCTGAAATTTTTTTCTACTAGCCTTTGGTATAAAATTTTCAGTTCCGGTTTCAAAAAGTTCGTTTACGCTTTTTGTCTTGGATAAAATTTCAAACTTTTGACCAGGGAGCCGAGAGTTCACTTTCTTAAGACATGGTGAATTAAAAATGACCCCACTCCGCCTCATGAAAATTTTAGCTAAAATTTTTTTCTAATAGCTTTTGGTATGAACTTTTCATTTCCGCTTCCAAAAAGTTCGTTATCCAAGACTAAAAGCGTAAACGAACTTTTTGGAAACGGAAATGAAAATTTTTATACGAAAGGCTAGTGGAAAAAAATGTTAGCTAAAATTTTTTTCTACTAGTCTTTGGTATGAACTTTTTATTTCCGGTTCCAAAAAGTTCATTTGCGCTTTTTGTCTTGGATAAAATTTCAAGCTTTTGACAATTACAATTACAATTTTTTCCTATTAGCCTTTGGTATGGACTCCTTTCCGCCGATTGAAAACTGCTTTTTATAATAATTTAATTCCCTTTTGAGCGAAAATAACTTGAAAATATGGATATTATATTTCGTTATTTTTAACTTTACATAAGATAAATGTCCCAGTAATCGTGACCTTAGTCCCAGTAATCGTTTCACCGTCAATCTTATTTTTAAGCATTTATACTTGATTGTTATTGATTTTGATTATAAATAATGCTAAAGCTCGTTATTTTTTGTCACTAAGTACTTTTTTAAAGATCTTTTATAATTATTTCTTTAGGTTATATGTCAATTTCACGATTACTGGGACCGGTACGATTACTGGGTCATCTACCTTACTTCAATCCAATTTTTTATGGAAGGATTATGCATAAAGTAATCCAGAAAGTATATTATCAGAAAATAACTTACAATTTTCAAGTTTCAAGTTGTAGATTTTGATATTTTTTATTTCAGTTTATTTATAAACAAAATATTAATATAAAAAGACGTGTTAGCTTTATTTAGCTAAATTTAGTTAGCTAAATTTTTTTTCTAAATGAAAGGCTTATTTGTTGAACTTAATAATTATTCTTTCCCTTCTATATACTGAGCTTATTATTCGGTTCAGTCACGAACATTGCGCAAACTATTATTGTTGCTCGGAGTAAGCAGCTTACCTTCGAGTCTAGTATTTCTTGTAAGTTTTAGGGACGAAGTTCGCACGTTTAATGGCTTAGGCGAGACTCGATTATGCAAAGACAATCTTCTCGAGTTTCCCAAATGCGCAAGCCTCCGGAACATCGTGAAACTCTCTCTACAATATCATGTATCCAAAATACATTGATCTTGTTACATGCTAATGAGCCACTCCTTTATTTTAATTTCATAATGGCCTTTACTTTACTTCAAAGAAAATTTAATTAATTATTTCTCTCAAGAATTATCCCTCTTTATCTCTCTCCCAAAAGTTTAATATGTAGTATGAAATTATTTAAATAATAGAAAATCATACTTTTAAATAATATTAATTTATTTAAATAATAGAAAATCTCTCATTAATATTAATTTTTGTAACACATGTACAAAAAGTCCGCGTTTTTGTTCATGGAAAGTATACGAGAAGTGACGCTTTTTAGTTAAGTATACGAAAAACAAATTCTGCGCATGTGCAACTTTTTTCGCATACTTTTTTCACACGCTACGGACTTTTCGGTAGTTCTCGTAAACTTTCCATGGACAAAAACGCGGACTTTTGTGCATTCATTACAAAAAGTATAATGTGACACGACTGCAAAAAGGCGGACATAGACAAAGCCTGTGAAGTTGACAACACTCGCCTACAGCTCGTTCAGTCAACTTCACAACCTTCATCAAATATCCGCCTTCTTGCACGTACTATTATTCCCAATAATTTCATCGAACTTAATTTTATTTGAATATACTCTTTCAAATGTAGAATGTATTAAATTTTCACAGAAAATTTAAAGTCACTCGGAGTAAAGTGCATCGCTGAGCTTTTGTCTCTGTACAATTTTACAATATTAAAGCTTCTACTTTTCTCTATTCGTTGAAGTCTTTGAATATTCACTCAGAGCGAGTCTTTTTCAAACTCTATATTATATATATATAAGGCACAATGAATATGGATTTACAAATTTGCTCCATTTATTCTGCCCACGTGCACTGTCATGTAACGAATGGTTAATAGGTGGTCACTAAAGTGGTATATTAATCGGCTTCAATGTTTAAGGACTTTTCGAACGTGTCAGCTGCCCACGTTCACCACCCGGTGAATATTTATTGCTATTTCATGCCATTAACACGTGTTTATGAGCGTTAAATGTTTAACTGGCGTGCAATTCTCCAGTGGTTTTGAGTAATGTGCCCAGTTAAGCTCTAATTAGATCGGACGTTCGAGACCACTGTCGAGCACATTTTATAATTTAATAAACGAGAATTAAAAAAAAATGGTATTCGTTATCGAATATTTGATTATCTGCTTATTTTTCAAGTTGTATTTTTTTTATTGACTTCAAATTGAATGCGAATAATTTTTTATCCTGGTGCTTTCAGGTTTTTATTTTTTTAAGAATATTGATGATCTTAAATCTAATCTGAGTCTTTTGAAAAGTACCTTTAATTTTGGATAAATTAAAATCTAAATTCTGGGATTAAAAAAGATCTTGATTTGTTTATAAATATTTTTACACAAGAGATAGTTTAAAAAATAATTTCAACAAATTAGCAATTATTGTTATAACTGGTTAGTTATTAAATTTCTTGTAATTTTTAATTTTTGGGCCTTGAATTTTTTATTTGCTATCAATATTGATAAATTTCAATTTGATTTTTTCAATCTGATTCATTCAAATCTGAGTACCTTTAATTTGAGAGACATTAATTCAAAGTTTTTTAAATTAGCAGGCTATAAAATTGAATATTAGGATTCATAGGATTTTGATATTTTTTTATTTGTGATCAGTTTTAGAATACGTTTCAAATTTATCCTTGCATGCAAACTAAGATTCTAGCAAAAATTAATTATTTTTTAAAAGTTTTAAATTTTTATATAATTTATAGTATATTAAATATTAGTATTTGAGAATAAATTGAGGTGTTTTTTCTTTCAGTTGTACCTGACATCGAACGTGTCATCCAGCGATTTCAACATGGGTTACAGTATGACTGGAACTTTGGAACGAGGTTGTAAAAAGACAAACTCTTTTCAAATGACTCATTTTGCAGTAATTCGAAGACGAGATTACGAAAAGGCCTACGAGGATCCAAATCCCACCTAGTGCCCGTCCACTCCCACACTTTCAGAGTGTGGGAATTGCGAACACTACACGTAGGGTGCCTCCTTGGGGTAATTAAAAAAAATTACATTCCTCCAATAAAAAATAAATTCAGTGAGCCATTCTTCATCTTCGTTAACGAAGGCGCAATTTTAAAAATAATTTTTTAAACAATTTTTACATTTTTTACACTTAGATTTAATCATTTAATTCGTGTATTTTTTTAATTCAAGTTGATTAGCAATTTTTTATACGAGAAAAAATAACAAGGATCGGATTATTTTCAAGTTTCAAAGGTCCTAATTGAAATGAATCTCTGAAAGGGTTAAATGAGAAAGGAAAATTGAATCATAGTAGAAGAGTTTGTAATTTAGACCTCAGAACTCTTCATTCAATCTGGCAGTGAATGGAATTCATTAAAGACGGGGATGGGTAAAACTTGTCCACAAATTTGAAGTAATATACAATATTTTTTAATTCTTTATTTAAACAATCAAATTAAATTTAATTGGATACATTTTCTAATTTATCACACGAAGCAGAATAAATTAATAATTGAAACGTCCTTAGACATCTCTTCATTAAAAGATAAAGTAAAATAAAGAATTAATTATTTATTTAATAAAATTAAATATAATATTAAATTAAATTTAATTAATTTTTTTCTTTAGATAATAATTGTATGATAAACCTATCCCTGGATTTAGACTAAATGAAGAGGCACCTTACGAAAGAGCGATACGTCCATGGTAGTTCTTAATTTAGATCGAATTAATTAGATCGCAATTTGCGATAATGGAAAGAAGGGAGTTTGACAGATAATAATCGACTGTAACGCTGATACGACGAACGATACCTAAGCGAAGTATAATAATATTATACAAAAGTGATCGAGTCTTTACCAAAGTACTAGTTCTTAAGTATTTCCAAGGGCGACTTTTTCCTGTATATTGAATATAATTATTCGTGTACGTCGCTTCCTACCGAGTCTCATGGTGCGTGTGATAAGCCAACTTCCATTTGAAAAAAAAAAAGAAAACGAAAAAGGTGTAAAAAGTATTACGAAGTTCCCTTGAGCATTTTTCATGTTGAGGGAACTCGCTCGAAATCTTCCACCGGACTAAACTATTAGCATATTAAAAACTGGAGTTCTACAATTAAATTAAATTAAATTATTATTAAATATGATTAAATTAAGTTACAAATTAATAATCCAGAAATGACTAGATTATATTTCATTAAATCTGAAGCGATTTAATTATAAATTATCAGATTAAAAAAAAAATATAGTGGAAGATTTCTTAAAATGATTTTGCATGCTCATCATGTCAATGTACGAGTTCTACTATAAATATTATAAATATGCGTTACTATGAAACCTCTTAATCGGGATCATCTCGTAAATTAGGACAACGTTACACGATATTTATTTTTGCTAAAGAGTAGAAACTTAACATCGTGTCACGAGTTTCAAAGAGATTAGAGTGCTCAAATGTAATTAGACGTTGCTGGGAAAACTCGATTAGTTTTAACGTAGATAGGTCTTTACAGTCGCAGCTTCGTTACTTCGAAGTAAATGCAAACTTATTTGATAATCTATCAATTCTTCTGATCTGCATATTTTCTATATTCATCTTTATAAAATACTGGTTTTATATTTTTCTGCTGGCAAATCAAAAACTGATTTATCATACTTGCCGATAAATATATTTGAATCGATCGAAAACATTTGGAAAAGAGGTTCAGTTTTTAAAATTTGTGAGAAGCAGATTTCAGTGCAATATTTTCATTAGCTCTAGATTTGTATCATTTTTATAAATTAGTCTTTAATCAAGTTGAAGATGTAACTATAGCTTGAGTTTACTTTGTAAGTTAAATTAAATTTATAGATTAGGTTTAGTTTTTTGATTAAAGTATTTTTATTGTGAAAATATCGTGTCACTGTAGTTCTGATTCTTGATACAATAAGCTCATCAGCTTATGGAAATCGATATGCATTTGATGAGATTATAATGAATCATTAATCAGCTTTATTTGCTCAAGGCAAAAATGGATGTGGAGTTCAATTTAAAAACAGATGCAATTTTATTGGATGTTTTTTGAAACTAGTACAAATCTTTCACAGTCGAGTCTGTTCTCTTTATTTTTATATTTTATCAGCATTCTCGAGTAACGAATTCCATTTGAAAGAAACTCACTCAAAACAAACCTTTTTTATCGATTAGAACAGTTTTTTTACAAAGCTCTTTGTTTACTTTTTTTAGTACATTTTCCAGATTAAAATCGTATGTGAATTAATCAACAGATGAAAACTTTTGCTGATAGCATTAAAAAGTAAAACAAAAAAATCGAAATGAAAATTTCCTTCCGCTGTTTTGCCAAAAAGATTTAAAGCGTATTCCTATAATGTATAGAAACGCATTATGTAAATATATAAATAAGTAGAATATCTTCGATTAATAGTTATTGATTTTAAGATTCCACCAAAGTTTCAGATCGATGTGTCTATTTTAGTGGAGTGGAGAAATGACAGGGTTATAGACAATTTCCCTCAATCCGAGCATCTTGAATTTTCTCTGAAAGTTTTTACAAAATACAAATTCCATTGGTTCTCGGATTTTCGGAAATTTTTAAGGGACACTGGTGAAAGCATAAAAATTGAAGTCCGAAAACTTTTCGAAATTCTCAATGTCTATAGTGTTTAGGCTCTTGGCGCATAATTCTAGTCTTCACTTAATTAGGAGCGCTTTTCTGCAACTTAAAATAAATTCGTAATTTTTATTCAATTATAAGTTAGAAAGCCTTTTTATTTTATAGAAAAAGAATCGGGCTTTTTAATTTACTTTTTCTCTACTTTGTTAATTCTTGAGAGTTTTTTAAACTTTTTTTGGAGGACTTTCGACTTTTATTTTGCATTACCGAATCAGTAAATGCTTATTTGTGTTTTACGAGGCTCTAAGGGGTGTAGGGATATAAAGCTAATGGCACACCACAGGATCGTTAACATTCCTGTAGAAACTGGCCATAGAAGGAATAAGAACGTGATCGTGTCAGAGAAACTCAGAATTATGGTTGTCCTACAAATACTTGGGCGTTTTTATTGCGTCCCAGAACCTCGAGATCGTTAAACTTTTATTGACAGAGTTGCAGAATTTGTTTGCTATATAGGCAGCAATATATTCCACGCTGCCAGTTTACGATTTATATTTATTTCCGATAATGTTTATCGGTCCTCTGTATATTTTACCTATGATTCGTGTGTCACGCGAGGATAATTAACGAAACGAAACGAATAAATTAGCCACAGTTTTCGTAAATTAACAAACCTCTATAATTAGTCACGCTTGACTGCTTTCAAAATATCTCTAATTTTCCGTTCCTCTGATCCTCCTATTTTCTCATATTAATATTTATCATCGTTTAATAAATAAATGAATAAAAAAAGGAGGATCTGGAGGACTGGAATTATTTTCCAATTACTAAGACGATATCAAAGTAGAGTCACTGAATAAAAATCTTGATTGAAATGAATTATTTTTATAATTAGTTGCAAGATAGATATTTTTATGAAAAATAGGATTCTTTTTTTTTAATTTTGGATTTGAATTAAAATCAAAGCGATGTCTTAGAATGTAGAGTAGTTGGTGTATATTTTTTCGAAAAAAACGAAAAGTTTTTTAGTAGTGTCTTGAATCTAGAAAAGATTTTAAAAAAGTAGAATGAGTCACGTCCACAATTTAGTCTAGCCTCCTAGGATGATTTAAGTGAAGTAACGTCCGAATATCACGGTCCCTCCTACTACATAGCCGTAGCTTAGACCCACAGATGCACGCTCTCTTCAAGCCTAAACGTCACTATCTTCGTCAGCTGCACGCGGGTCTCTAGTCTTTTTCGCAATTCCTCCCTTCTCGATATCCAGTCAAAAATTTATAAGAATAATAATTTAAAAACAGTTTTATTTTTTGAAACAAAATTTGATAAATTGGAATTAACTGAATTCGAGGTAATTGAGGGCTTTTAAATTTGAATATTTCTGCATGTTTTAAGCTCATTGTCAGAATATTTTCCAAACTTCTTGGGAAACAATGTTTATAAAAAATGGTAATGTTTTTACTTGAGGGAAACTTCCTTGTCAAATAAAAATATTATTTTCCAAAATAAGGACAAAGTGGTACATCGATACCCTTTGAAGTATATTTATTTTGTGTATCCTCTAGATATTGAATTAGGCGCAATATAAGAAAGCAAAAGCAAATCCACCCTCATTTTTCCAATAAAGTTTCCGGGATTAACTCGAATTTGCAAAACGTCCTAAAACAACAGATGGAAAAAATTAATTTATAACATCTGATTCAACTGTATTTAATTAGATAAATTACTGTCAACTAGTTTTCTTTAATTACTGACTTGAAAGATATTATTTTCTTACGAAATTTAATATTTAAATTAAATTATTTAAATTAATTTTCTTAATTGAGTGAGATGAACGAGAAGAGAGGCAATTCAGTCCTCGAAATACGTAGAAAGTAGATCGTACAGTAGATTTTAGAGCTGTAGAATCGGTGTTGTCTCTCTGTATTGCATTTGTAGTCGAGCGAGAGTAAAATGCATTAAAGGATTTGATTCGATTTGCATAAAATTGATGGTCGAATCTTTGCCACCTCTCTTAGTCCGAAACGTTATTTTTTGTAAAGAGCAAAGGTCATCGACTCGCGATTTCAATGCTGATTCGAAATCGAATTACTATCGCTCGTTACAATTGATAAATGTTATAATTGGAATGCGGTAGTCGTTGAACATAAAACAAAAGGAAATAATTAAAATATATCAATCGGAAAAGTTTTTTTCTAAAATCAATATTCGGTGATTCTGATTTTTCCCAGTAAAATGTTTGCTCAAAGTTTTTTTAAAAAGTTGATTAAAATTTTGATTAAACTACTATTAAACATGTTTTCGGTTCACATAAAGTATTGATCATAATTATTTTTTACTTTATTGTTGATTCTGATGTAATTTCTTGTTGAAAAAATAAAAAATAAAACGACTAACGAATTTAAAATTCAGTCTAATGGATGTGCGTAGTCGATTAGTGAGTAGTAAAAGTGAGTTTATGATTGCTACTAAACGTTATAATTACACTGGTCTTAAAAATACGAACGAGATATTCGTATTCAAAGCTATGGCTGTGATCCTTATGATTAATCGTAAAGCGGTTCACACTACATTCGACATTATAATAAATAATGCATAGTGGATAGGAATATACATATAGCGAAATAATATAGTATATAATATATATATAAATGATGAATATTTTCAAGATCGTTGTGTTGAAGTTCTGGTTTAATCTTTTCATCTCATTCCTGTGGATATTCGTTTGTTTTACGGTTGAATTTTTCGAATTTTTATGATATTGATTTTTGAATGTTGTGATGTTTTTGAATTCTTGAAAAATTAATTAATGTTCTTGATAATTGACGTTTTCAAAAACAGACTTTAAAGAACGTTTCTAAAAGTAATTATTTTTATCTTAAATTCTCTTTTTCTTATCGTGAATTTTCTATCGAATTTGTTATTAAACTTGTATTAAATTTGAGGGATAATTGGGATTTGTAAAGAGACGTTCTTTAAAAAGGCGACATTAAAAAATTCAGCGACGTAATTACCAAACAATGTATTAAATAGAAATAAATTACTGTAAGTACACTTTAAAGTTACTTTAACTGCCAAAAACCCTGAAAATTCATTGTAACCATGTAAAAAGTGCATTATATTCAAAGCGATGTTTTTTCATTCCCATGTGTATAAATCAAAGGACAATTCTCGATCCTTCTAAATCAAAATTGTAAATAGTTGATAAGTATGTACTGAACTCTGCCATGCGTGTAATTTAATTTAGACAATAGACTTCACGATTGAGCTATGTGTTTCAACCATTTCGAGAAGGAATTAATAAAAAATATTGATTTTTATCATAAAAAAATTTATTTCATGAAATAGTTTTATTTTTTGACAAATAAACCAAAATAACTACAAAAAATTGAATTATAAACAGGTACATTTTTTAGTTTTGGATTTCCTTCTCGAAAAGTTGAAAAAAGAACATTCAGAAAATGATAATCACTGTCGAATCGAAATGAATGAAAGATGCCATTTGAGTGAAGGATACAATATTAAGGATCAGACTCTGTGACTTTATTTTTCGAATTCAAATTTCGAACTCTGTGACTTTTTGTTAATTAAATATAAATTAAAAAGACTCAAGGTTTAGATTTTGTCATAAAAGTAAAATTAACAGAGTTGGAATCTTGGTACTGTGATTTCAGAAATGAAATTCGTGTATAAAAGTGATGAAAGATTGAGGTAAGGAAGCAATCGATGTATTTTCACTACAGTCCAGTCTACAGTCAATTCGTTTTGTATCTCTACTTAATCTATGTATCCACTGTCACATTTTATGCCAAATAAATGTTACATTTACGCAGGCAATGCCAATATTCTTTATTTATTATAATATAGCATTAATTTTTATCTTAATTTAGTATTAGATGTATATATTTTTATTTTATAAGTATTTTAAATTCCCATTTAAAATAATTTTTTTTACGAAAATTGTTTCGAGTAATTTTTTTTTTTTAATTTCTAATTATCCTGCTTTCAGAGAGAAGTACAAAATAGACAAAAGTGCTGGATCTGTTTGCGACAGTCGATGCTTGAGTTTCAATGGAATGCCATAATTAGGCTTTCCCGTTTGCTCCAGTAGGCTCCAGGGAACAAACGATCCAGTTTTACAATGAGAGTTATGCTGAGAGAATACTACACCCAGGGTCTCGTGAAAGTTTCGTCAATTGTCGAAAGTTAGTCGTTCAGAGAGCTTTGGTTTCTGGGTACATAATGCATTTCTCGCCCTCTGTGACAAAGAAACCTGTTTCGCAGTTTCGTGAATTTAGATTCAATTCCTACAAATCTTCCTTTCTAGTTCTTCAAAAACCCTTAAAAATCATCGTATCTTGTGCTAAGCTTTTAATTTTTTTTTAAAAATGAAATTAAAAAAATTAATTTTTATTTCAGAATCACGAATAATAAAAAATAATAAATAAAAGCCTGCTTGTACAATTATAAAGAAATTACCATTATCATGACAAGATACAAGGTGATAATAAAATCTTTGTTGTTTCTTTATTTTTCCTTTTATTTAACTCTTTTTCTTTTCATTCATTTTATATATTTAATTTAATCCTCTTTCCCTTATTATTTATTTTCCTTAATTGAGGAACGACTCCAAAAGCCTCAAAAAAGAAAATCGAGTACCAAGACTTTAATACGTTTTCAAAATCCTTTATCTGATTATTTATCTTAGAGCTTCACTTCTATTTCTACAAAATAGAAAAATTATTACTATTACTATTACTAAAATATTTTGAATTTAACTCAGTTACATAAAAAATTTCAAAGGAATGATCACTTGATGGTATAACTTTCTCATTAACTCCTGCAAATATTTATTGTAGATAATGGACTACTGGAGTTTATTTGATCAGCTTACATTCAGTAATTACTACTTAAATTAGTTTTCAGGGTGATTATTCGAGTGCTTCTTCATCAACGAAATTTTGCAATTATTATTGTTTCGACACTTGTGCATTATTTAGTACATCTAATCAATTTAATGAAAATAATTCACAGCAAAGAAATTATAATTTATCTGAAAATAATTATTTTCAAATGATTGGAAACATTTTAAATTATTTTAATAACCGATTTTTATTCTATACTTTCCTTCAATTTTGTATAAATTGAATATTAAGTAATCGATTATAAAAATCAGCTTCCCTATAAAAGCAATTTTTAAAAATGTTTTTTTATATTAAAAAATTATTATACATTTTATTTCAGCATTTTTGGTTGATTTTTTTGTGAGGATCAAATCTTTTTCCAGTCATCCCTTGATTCCTTCGTGAAATTGATTCAATCGTGAAATTGAAAAAATTAAAAACGAGGTTTTTTATTTACCCATTTAATTTTTAGGTGTAAATTCCGAATCAGTGATTCAACGCACGTAGTACCGAAAATATAAATCTGGTTGAGGTAGAATGAGGAATTTTGAAGGGTGAATTTACATAACCGCGGTGAGGCGAATTTGAGATACTTTGCATACAAGGGCCTCCATCTAAATTCCTGATTTACACGATTGGACCAAATAAGCTCGAATTATTCGAATTTTTTTGATTTTCTGTCTCCTATACCAATGCGACTTCAGGATTCTCTCAAATTCATAAATCTAGAGAGGAATCTTGATCACTCGTGTCATCAACAGATCCACGAGAACCTGTCATATCATGACAAATTTCAAATCTCCCTGGATATAAAAATCAATCAATTGTAATAAAAATCTTGGATTCATCGTAAATGAACTGAAACTGAATTTGAGGATTCAATTTTTTATTTTAATTAAAATTCATACAGGGTTGCTGCAAGACCTGGAAAGCCTGGAAATGTCATAAAATTTTGAAAAAGTTCTGCAAGCTTGGAAATGTCACCATGGAATTTTGAAAAAGTTCTGGAAAAGTCATGAAATTTTATAGAAATAACTGGAATTTTTTTAGGAGCTCCTCCTTTAAAGTCTAAACAATTATTTTAGCCTTTTGCTGAGGATTTTAAAATTTCAAATTTCCAGGAATTGATTGTTTAGTATTCAATAATTATTAAAAAGCTCTTTACATTTGTACTGATTAATCACAGTACCAGAAATGATCGACATTTATTATTTTGCGAGCAGTAGAATATTGAATTGATTTGACTCGCATTTTTTTTCAAAATTAGACCTAGAAAAACTGGAAAGGACCTGGAATTTGGAAATTGGACTTCGATAGCAACCCTGTAATATTTCTCTTAAAAAAAAACAAAAAAAAATTATAGGATGATTTGAAAAATTAATAAATATTGAATTCAATTAGATGATAAAAATCGAATTAGAAATTGAAAAATAATTCACAGTCGTATGAGAAGATAAAAGTGGCAGTGTAAAATAATTTAGAAGAGTCATTTTCAATTCGTGAGTGGTTGAAAGATATGGTTGAGATAGGTGTATTTGATAGGTGGAAAGGAGTCTCGTCGACAGGGATATTTCTCAGACTCTGTATCTCAACGATCAGATTGCACTCGTCTAATGTCTCCTTGCTCAGAAACGACGGATCATTATTCATTCTTCGATTGCCACTGGACTTTTGCACGTGCGAAGATAAAATAAATCATTTCCAGGTCTAACTGGGTCCCTTTGGTTAATGATTCGTGTCAATAACTATCAGACTAACTTAACAGCTAAGATTCTGTGATCGATTCTGACTGACAATAATTGTCGCTTGCTAGGTCTAACGAAGGTGCAGCTTATTGGCAATTTCAACCACGTCATTAATACTGCTATTTTCGTCACGACATACTCTAGCAGATGACATTTCACCTCACAAAGTTCCACGAATTTTTATCAAATATCATAGAAATTATTACGAATTTTTGAAAATTATAATATTATATTACATTATAATATAATGTAATTTAAGTTGGTCAGTATATTGAAAATAAGAAATTTTATAAAGGTTTTGCAGCTGGATCCAAAATGAACGAAATTAGCTGGAAAATGTTGATTGTTTTTGTTTGCAAGAGTTTCTTTCATTAAAATTTCAATTATTTTGTTTTTATGAAATTCCAATGAGAAAATATACTTTTAACACCAACAGATGTAGATGATGGATACCAGATGTAAATTCGTGCCTCACGGATATTAAAATTGTTTAAATGTTTCAATTACGTTAGTTTTATGAAGGTAATAAAAATTTGCATTTACAAGGCTACGATTTGGGAAAAATAAAAACAACCTCATATTTCAAAATAAATTGATTTTCCTTCTAACTGAAAATAGAAATATCAATTTATTTTCTTTCAAATTTGATCAGATAATACAAACTCGTTTCTTGATCATTCAATCGAGAGATTTTTCATGATACACATAAGTTGCTCTCTCCACTCCTGAATTACACATTCACTGATCGTGAGATATGATCAGCAGAAAGGAACGAGTATTTACAAGGCAGTAAGTTAAATAAACAAGACTTGTCTATCATAATTAATGTATTTTCTGAACCACCTAATATATTATTTACAAAAAAATTCATTTTCTGCGGTGTGAACAATTTTTATTCGTAAATGATTTACTCCAATGAGTCTACTGTTTAATGTTCTTTTTGCAATGCCTTCGTAACTTTAATATTGCAAAATCTCGAAAAAAATGTAATAATATATATTTCATATAACAATTTGAAAAAACATTTCTTTATTTGATTTTAAAACATTCTGAAATACCGATAGAATCTTTCTCATCAGGGCATGCACTATAAAATGTTGGGATGGTAGGCAATTTATTTCGGTTCTCTTGATTCACTGGTGTAGATTGGCTGTTAAATTTCCTGGGCACTGCTCAACTACGTGTCCCGATAAAATCTCAGTTAGATCCTTAATGGGATCTTAACGTGACGTTGGTTTTACCTGTGAATTATACTTATTACTTGTACAACACTGGTGATAAATTTAAAAAACGATGCATCATTAATTAAACCAGGAAATGGTTTATTACACTTTTTCTAACCTTGGTCCAATTAATATAGTCTAGGAAGATAATATAAAGTGCAAATATATTTCTAATGAATGTTAAAAGATTAAATTTTAATATATTCTATTGTAAAATTTGTTTGAACTAATTAAATTTTAATATATTATATTATAAAATTTTTTTCACATATTAAAACTAATTTACTACATTTAGTAAAATATTTTACTGAATGACTTCACATTAAGTCGCTTAAAGATAGTAAATGTCTGTTTTCCCTCATTTATTTACGTCCTCTCAGCAGATAAATAAAATCTGCAAATCTGCTTTTAAATCTTTACGAGCCTCTATGTTCCCAGACCTCTTTATAAATGCGAACAGAAAAGGAAAAAACAAGATTTCAGAATGGTAATTTACTTCACAGATCTAGATTTCTTTTATCGTATTCTCTCTTGAGAGAGGACTCGAGATGACTTAAGACCTTTGTTACTTCGTTGCAGGTCACCAGCCAATCCACGAAAAACTTATGTATTCCGAGATCCTTATAAGAGCAAAAACTAAATCTTCCATCATAATGACACATGAAACTCATTAACATTAATCTAAAATGATAATCTCTCTCAAAATTTTCATAAATTATTTCACATACAGAATAAAAATAATAATTATCAGATTTGAAAATTACTTCTCTAATTTGCCATTTATTGGTAAAACACAATTTCATACATGATTAAATTTTGCTTGCATTGTGCAGTTTCATTTATTTGAGATTACACAAATTCAATGCCAATGATATGCGTTTATAACAGATAATTAATTATTGTTTCAATGATAGCTTCCAGTTATACGAATACTCAAAAATTCTAAATATTGATGAAAATTTACGAAATTGTATGATCATATAAGGTACACAATGTAAAAAATGTGTGAACTGCAAATAACTCACTTGAATGACATGACGTGCGAGAAATTTATAGTGAAAAAAAAAAGTTTTTCAGTCTAAAGCGGGATAAAGAGCATATTCTCGGAAGCTGGGTAATTGAACTGTCCACAGCGGAGATAGAAGTGCCTGCAACGGGTGGAAGATAAGGCTCGGTAACTGAGGTATTATGAAATTGCGCGCCATATTGCAATAGGTATCGCCGATGAGAAAATCCAGTGCAAAAACTTGAAGGCCAAAACAGGGTCGGTAATGAAATCCAACATATGGCTTCCCGTTACTTCCTTCAGCTCTCATTTACATTAATCCGACACCCTAGACTTTTTTCCAAAAAACAAAACAAAATCTTCCTTTATTTCAAATTCAATTTCTCTTATTTATTTTCATTAGTCTTTTTTATCTCTTTAGTGATACGAAATAAACAATTTCAGTTTGAAAACGTTGAACATGTAAACAAAAAATAAAAAGTGAAACAAATGCAATCATGGTTATAATACCTTTGACTAACATCAATGAAACGAATGAAATTAAATGAAAGAAAATAATATTGATAAAATTTAATTAAAAGCAGGAGAATGGGGTGCGTGGAGTGGACAACAATGAACAGCATTTATAATAAATGTGCCCGGGCGAATAAACAAAAGCACGCTGAAATAATTCGAGATTTAATTATAAAGCCCCATGTAACAATTGAGCACCATGATGCCTATCTAATTATCGACGTGCGTAAATTGTATTGTATATAAACTATTATATATGATTATATATATGCCTATAATATACTGGGGTGCGTTAGTTTGTATGCAGGAAAACCGGCTTCCTTGCTCTGCAGCTCGAAATAATTCAATTTCAATAGCAGCTAATTTAATTGTCTCGAGATAATATCATCTACCCTTCTTGAATTCTAAACGAGCACCTTATACTGTTCCTTATCAGCACGTGATATAACAATAATTTTTCGAAATTTTCTTTTTATTTATCCTTAAGTAAATAATATCTTGAATTATTATTCTATATTTTATTTTTAATCAGTTAATGTTACTTAAAAGGCCTTAGGAGAGAATTTAATAAGTTCAAGTAGTAAAGGTTGAGTTTAGTCAGGCTAATTCGTTACAGCGGAGGGATATAAACATAATGTATTGTAATAATTTATGTTAAATAAAATGTTACAATAATTTGTGTATAATTCAAAGTTACAATAATTTGTGTATAATTCAATGTTGCAAAAATTTGTGTATAATTCAATGTTACAATAGTTTGTGTATAATTAAATAAAATTACTTATCTACAAAGATTAAAAACTTACAAATAGAGAATCTAAGAACTGTAAGTAGTAAAGGTCAATTTTAATCAGACGAAATTCAATTTAGTGAAAGGATATAAAAGTAATGGTTGTCAATAATTGATGTATAAGCAGTTTTGAAATAATTTGAGTATGATACTGTAAAATATTTACGAAGAATGATTCTCACTTACAAATAGAGAATTTAAGAATAAGTGTAAATAGTAAAGGTCGATTTTAATTAGATGAAGTTCGTTCTGTGAAAGAATGTAAAAGTAATGTTAAAAAAATATTAATTTCTGTTAATATAGAAATTATTTCTACAAATTGTACGCCTTATTCTCTATTTGTGAGATTCATTCTTTTAATTATAAAATACTTACAAAGAATAAATTTCACTTACAAATAGAGAATTTGAGAAGTGCAAGTAGTAAAGGTCGATGTTGGTCAGCCGGTATATCTTGCAATGCAAATAATTACAAAATATTAAGCACAAAGTGTCTTAATTTTAATAACAAGGAAGATAATGTTTTTCTTTGAAATAGGTTGAAAACAATCGAAATTCTACAAAAGATAAGCCCAAGATGAAGAGAATTTTGACCATATTTCAGAAATATTGAAAATTTCGAAATTTCTTTCAATTATTCATAACTTCTGAAGTAATGAACATTTTTTAATGTTTTTGCGCTTATTTTAAAAGTTCATTTCCGTGGAAATGGAATCACTTATCTAAAAATTCTGCAAAATTTCTCCTAGATTTTTCCTCAATTTAAACTTCGCAAGAAATTCCTAATAATAATTCAGTCGCAGAAAGAACGGAAGGATAAAGTTTACCTTGATTCCGGGGTAAAATTACTTTATTGAAAATTACCTTAGTAAATAAACAACAACTAACTCCTTAACAACAAGAGCTCTTTAAAATTTATTATTAAATGATTGTGAAAGCAAGGAAGCTTAGATGGGCGGGTCATGTAGCTAGAATGGGCAACGATAGATCGGTAGCGCAAATCATGAAA
>JBAGKK010000607.1:44202-75124 GCA_037177015.1 Euceroptres primus | reverse complement strand
TCCAAAATAAAAACTGAAACGCACCAGACATCGATTCCTTGATATATTCCTCATCATTTCCCAAAATTTCAGCATTACATTTGCAATTCGCTCTTAATAAACCCGCTGATCATAAATAAAAAATCGGTCGGTAATTCGTGACATCATTAAGTATCAAATACCCTTAAGAGTGGACAAAAAATTGATATCTTGAGTCAATCTTTATTGACGCAGTTAAATAATATGAAAATCTAGTGTAAACTTGAACCTATTGTATAAACTATTATACAATTATTTTAGGTACATATTTCAAATTTAATCCTATTATTGGCCCTTGGACTCTTGGGTTCTCAATAAACAAAATGAAAATTAAATTAAATGAAAATGATAAAGGGATTAAAAGGATTTTTAAATTAATTTTTATTATGAATTTATTGGTATTATTTATTTGATGATACTATTGGATGTTTCAATGACAATCATTGTTATTAATTAACTGCAGTTTATGTAAATTTCACAGAAGAATGGTACGAATTTTGTAGTATGTATTTGGAAAAGAGTGACGTTTGAAGGAATGAAGGCAGATGTGGTTTTCTTTAATTGCTCCCACGTGTACAATATACATGACCCTGATCTCGTTCTCTTTAGTCATATCAAAATGCGCTACCGATAAATGTCACATGATAACTTGCAACTCGCAATTATTGTGTCTGCTGTATTAGCAGCTGCCGAGAGCATCCAGAAGTTTTAGATTCGCCAACGCTTTGCGGCTTGGCGCAGCGCATCGGCGCCGTAACTCCTAATTAACGGAAACTCACAGAACTTTGATCGAACCATTCGCTCTAGCTTGAAATTACAGATTCTAATACTCTACCTCAAATAATCTCAAGTTTACTTTAGTTTACCTCATCATTTTAATTACATGTCTTAGACATTTGAAACTGATTGAAATTTACTTACTTCTCAGAAAATCCCTGGGTATCATTTTAATCTGCAGCGAAATTAGAAATCAAAAAACAAAAGACTGTGACAATAGAATAATGATCCACTTTCAATCAAAATAATATCGCTACATATTAAAATAATGTCCCACAATTTACTGTGTTATTCATGCAATAGTTCTCTTCATATAGTTTATAGAGAAACTTTATGAAGTTATGAAAATTAAATGAAATCAAGCATTCAGAAGTTTTTATTTTAAAGTTTATCTCACGGAAAAAAGTAAATGGTAGAAAATTATACACAGTAAAAAAGAATACTTAAAATTGCTACATTAAAATTGTTTGGATTAAATTCAGTAAAATTCCATCTTAATTTAATAAATATTGGTCTACATTTAATATCACGTTAACTGAAATACAAAATTGAGTGTTAAATTCGGAATCAATTTTGCTTAAATTCAGAAAAATTTTACTGAATTTAATCCAAACCACTTTAAGGTGTAACAATTTTAAGTATTCTTTTTAACTGTGTATTTAAAATCGACAAATATGACGTGGAATTAAAAAATCACACTTTTTATTATTTTAAATTAGCGTTTTTAGCATTTCGATTGTAAAAGAGCTAATTCTAAATTAGACAGTGACACTTGCCTATTTAAAGCTGCGCTTTGTACAAATTAAATGGTAAAAGTCCTAATTTAAAATAATACAAAGTGCTATTTTTGAATTCCAAGATACAATTGTCGATTTTAAGTAGCACTTTGTGCCGATTACTTTTTAACGTGTAAAATTTTACTACTTCTATGTGAAATTTTTGAAATTTCAGTCGCTTTAAATTTAAACCCATAAAGTCTTCTCAATTTTTTTTGGTGTACATTTTGAAAGTGATAAAGTTTTCCAATGTTGAAAAAGTATAATTTTTAGAGCTTCCGGAATTGATTTTGATTTTAAAGGCTCCATCAAAAATAGATTTTCTCCTGGAGAAACTCAAATAAAAAATCTAAGAAATTTTACTTTTAATTAGAGATATTCTGAACTTATATTAAGAAAACAAATTAATATTCGCAATTTTTCCACAACTTTTTGATTAATTTTAATTTGTGCATCTTTACATTGGAAACTTCATATTTGGACATTTTACAATTCTTGTGCTTTTGAAGGCTTTTAAATATAAACTTTATGTAATTCAAATTGAGATTAAGATCATTTTAGTTTGGAAACTTTCCAAATTTTGAGACTATTAGTTTCAACACCTTCCAAATTTTGACGCTTTTCTGCCAAAATCTTTCAAACTCAGACACTTCATAATTTTTACAAAGCAACATTGCAATTATGATTAATTTAAATTTCCATTACTATAAATTTTTAAGCAAGCAATTTTAGAAACTTTCAAATTTGTAGACCTTCAATCGTACAAGTTAATTTAAAGCTTTTAAAAATTTTAAATGTCAGGACTTTTCAAAATTACAGCCTTCAAATTCAATGATTTACAGAAATTTAATTGGTAACTTTGATTTCCTCTAAAATCTAAAGCCTTCCGATTTTTGAATATCAAATTCCATAGCTTTTGAAACTTAAAACCTTCAAATTCAATAATTTATACAAATTAAATCGTTGAACTTTGATTCCTTGTAAAATTTCAAATGTTAAAATGTTAAACTTCCAATGTTATAGATTGTAAATTTCATATTCCAGATTTTTAGAAAATTAAATCGTTTAAATTTGATAATTACTAAGATTTAAATCGTTCATAATTGATGAATTCAGGAATTAAAAACATGTAAATTGAATAGATTTTAAATTCTAGGGATCTTAAAAATTAAAAAGCGTTCCAAAACGTTTTTTCTCCAAATTTAAATGATTAAAATTTGATGATTTCCAAAATATAAGACAATTTCGATGGTTTCTGAAATCTAAAGCCTTAAAATTTTTAAAATATCAAATCCCATAGCTTTTAAAATCATTTTCAATGATTTCCACAAACTAAATCGTTAAACTTCGATTCCTTGTAAAATCTAAAGCTTTCCCTTCTATAAATAATTGATTGGACCCGATTAGATCCCACTGGGACCGATTAAATGAATCGGTTTCAATCATGTTTCTTAATCATATTAATTGGCCCCAATGGGTCTAATCGGGTCCAATCGATTATTTCTAGAAGGGTTCAAATTTTTCCAAGTGAAAAAATTCTACGAAAAGAGTTCTACGGAAACTCCATGTGGAAATTCTTAAAAAATTTCCATATCGAAATTGAAACTAGAATTTCGTTACAGAAATTCGTAGAATTTCCATATGGAATTTCTAGGTGGAATATCTGTGGAACACTTTCCGTAGAATTTTTCCACGTGGGATGTAAATTGTGAATTTCGAATTCCAGGGTTTTTGAAAATTAAATAAATTTTGATGCTCGAAAAGCTCTTTTAAACTTTAGCCTAGATTGGTGTTATTTGGGAAAAGTATAAGTGACACATTTTGTCCAGTTATGAAATTATGCATTAGACTTTAATTTTCAGCTAGTGGGTAGGTAACGGCTGTTTCTGCTAGAGGAGCAACTTTGAAAAGCTCGTTCTGGGTGCAAGCTACAACCGTTTGCTCGGAACAGGATCGTGGCTGGAATGAGTTTGAGGTCTGACGCAGGTGTTCAGGAAAACGAGCTTCAATGCTGACTACGATGTGTGTGGTTTGAGAGCGACTTCCTCTATCCAGGATTCATATTGGTTTCGCAATTCCCAATTCTAGAGGGGCTGATTTCATCCTCGAACGATCAACAAGATCGTCCTTGAATGCAACCAGGAAACGATTTTATTTTCTTCAATATTTTCTCCCACGAAAACTCGAACCAGTTTCTATTATCAAATTATCATGCAAAAACAAAATTATAAAAAATATCGGAAGCCTTTAATTTTTGACTGTTTTAAAACGAATATTTTTAATAAAATAAAGGTCTTCCAAGTTTCATTTCATAAAACTTTTATAATTTTAAACATAATAAATTTGTGAAGTTTATAACTTATAATTAGAAGTAAAAAAGCTTATAGTGCTTTCTTTTAATGTAGTTGGAAAATTAATTCAAGACAGAGGTAAGAAAAAATATTTCGTTCCTTTGAATATTCAAAAACAAAGTAATAATTTTCTTCGAAGGACAAATATTTTTTCAAAGTTCAAGCGGAATTATTCTCCTGTAAAATATTTTTAATACTTTATTGCTAAGGAAGAATTGCATTTTTTTGCAGACTTCCTGGTTTTGTGATTTATTTAAGAATTAGGTATCTTAAATTGAATTGAGTAGTAAATAATGTTGTCACTGGGATAATTAAGAGTAAAAAAGAAATCGTGCCGAGACATATATTATCTAGTTTGACTTTGGAGATAACAATGATCGTAACCCTGAACCTTGAAATGTACAAGGAAACAGCAAGAAATTTTATCAAGAATCTAATTTTGAAAATTTGCGTCAAAGAGGATTAATTATTTTGATAAATAATAATAATTTGATTACGATTTACTATTAAAATTGTCAAGTTGACAAGTTGGTGAACCTTGAAATGTACAAGGAAACAGCAAGAAATTTTATAAAGAATATAATTTTGAAAGTCTGGGTTTATCGTAAATATTTTCAAGAATTTTTAATAGTCCTGAACCTTGAAATGTACAAGGAAACACTAAGAAATTTTATAAAGAATCTAATTTTGAAAGTCTGGGTTTATCGTACATATTGTCAAGAATTTTTTTTCATACTAAAATTTATTTTCACATTACAATCTTTTTACACATGAAAATAGAGGTTTTAAAATAATAGAAAAAATTTTTTATTTTATTTTTTTATTTATTTATGTTTGTGATCTGACCACCTAAAGTGAGCCCTGCTTGTTCCTTGCCGACATAAAACGTCGACTTTAGAGCATCTGAAAACAAAAAATCGAGTAGTTTATTAAAACGTAGAGTTGCCGCTATGGTCGGTAGTAAAATTTTTCACCCTCGATGAAAAACAACAAAATGGCGGACTTTTGAATTCTTCGACCCTCGATTTTTTGTTTTCAGATACTCCAAAGTCGATATTTCATGTCGGCGAGGAACAATCAGGGCTCACTTCAGGCGGTCAGATCACAAACATAAATAAATAAAAAGATAAAATAAAAAATTTGTTCTATTAGCTTAAAACCTCTATTTTTATGTGTGGAAAGATAGAAATGTAAAAATAAATTTTAGTATGAAAAAAAATTCTTCAAAATATGTACGATAAATTCAGACTGATCCCTTAATTATTTTGATAAATAATAATAATTTGATTACGATTTACTATTAAAATTGACAAGTTGACAAATTTGTTGAGTTTTTTGTAATAACAACTAATTTCGTACGACTGTATAATTATTGTAATTAGATAAAACAATAAACTTGAATTATGAAGGTTTCTCGATAATTTTGAAATATAATTATTTTATTTATGGTGATGTTGGTAATGTATTCAGTAATTATTGTTTTGTTAATGAGATTTTCTTTTCTTACGTATCGACTGAGTCAGAACGAAAAGTTTCCTTGAACTGACACTTTAAGCGCTGAAGAAACTCATTTAAAATATTGATAAAGGGAAACTACATGGAAATTATGAAAAATTTTATTCTACAAAAATAAATTTATTTCTATTAATGTTTAAAAAACACAAACTAAAATATTTTATGAATATTAAAAGCCAATTCTATTTAAATGACCTCTTAATTTTTTTCGAAAATTCTCTTTTCTGATGTTTTCACATTTCATATCTGATAAACAATGATATTTTCCATAACAATAGTTTAATTCAAGGTTTTTTCTTACTTATCAAGTTATGAATCCAAGTCTCCTTGGTTATATTATTTTGTAATTCCTCAGAAAAGCCGAGAAAAGGAAATTCTTCCTGAATATTTCGATTGTGTCTGGATGATCCATACATTTGAGATTTTGATTTCGAAAATTGAACACAGGAAACAATTTTATTAGGCTCGAGTCACTGCTGAATTTCCACTAACGTAAAATGTAGAAAAATGTTCTATCGCTATTGTCTGTGACGAAGCAAAACGTCATCTAACCTTCAGTATTCGATTTTATTATGTATGTCTAGATAGTAAACTTAAAGCAAAATAAAAAATTAAGTAGCACGTCGTAAATCTATTAAGAATGCCAATTTTCTGAAGATGATTGGAAACAGTTTGTAAATTTCAACTTCAATGCTTTTAGTTTCTAATTTTCAAATTCGAATGCTTCGAAATAAAAAGACAATTAAATTTCATTTATTCTAATTTTAAATCACTTAAAAGTGTACAAACTTAACGATTTCAATTTCGAGACATCCTACTTTCAAAGTTATTTAAGTCGCATAAAGTCTTTTAAGTTAAGATCCTTGAGAAATCTTGCTTACAAAGAATGTTTTTCAATTTAACTCAAATCAGAAATTTCTCTTTATTCCCTTAATTTAAAAGCACATCTATTTTAAAATCGTTGAAATTTTCAAACCCGTGTCAACCTTTAACAAATCGAATTTCAAATTTTTCAAATTCAGAACCCTTCTAACTTTTAATTATATCAGTTTACAAGCTTTTTATTTCTGAAATTAGAAAAAAAAAGTAAAACTGTTTCGCGTGATAAAATGGTTTAAGTGTTGCCCTAGAAAGCAGAAAGTTATTCTGCTAATTAAAAGGAGCTTTTTCTATCAGAGGTGCAATCTGTATATGGTTATTTGAATCGCATGATATATATTACATTGGAGAGTAGGTACTCAGTATCTCCATTCTGCATGTTATGTAGTATATGAACAGAATGAACAGAATGCATTAATGATGTTAAGGATGTTGTTTGTTCGAAACATAAAACAGTATCATTAGGGGGTTGAAAATATGGTATAGAAATGAGAGATGTTCACCACCCTGAATAGAGTTAAACAAATCCCCTAAGCAAGATATCGTGCTTCGCGTAATGCCATTTGGTACGATATAGAACGAACGAGAAGCAGAACAAGTTTGAATAGAGCCCGCATTCCACATCGAATACCCGAGAAACTCATTAGGGAGTTGCCCTGACTAACGTTGACTCCAAACTGTTAACCAGCCACTGCTCTATTTATTCACTATCAAAGACAGGGCAGATTATAAATAAGAACCGTTTACAGTTTCACCCATCGGATCAGTTAGAAACTAGGAAAAACGAAAAATGAAAAAAAAAACTAAGGAAAAAAAGAAGACGATCAAAATGCCAGTTTTTAGGCCCAGGAAAGTGAATTATTTCTTTTTCTGATATTAAAAATGAAAGTACTTTTTAACGTTTTTACAAAAAGTACGTTAAAATATATTTTAACTATAAAGTAAATGAGGAACCAAATATTGATCATAAAGAGGAAGCTAAGGGAAAACATACATGATCGAGTTCACTGCTATTTTCATCTCCTGCGCGTAAAATAAGCTTTTTAGTGCATTTTTTATTTTGCTCCTACCGTTAAATTCGTTGAAAAAGCAAAAGGTACCAATTGCTTTTCTAGGTGTATTTTTTCTCCGGTTTCCAATAATTGCTTTCCCATGTGATTTACATTAAAGAAACAGCATTTAATTTTCCAATTTATACCTGGTTTCAAAAATCAAGTTGAATTCTAAAAGAAATGCAATCTTATTTAGAAATTGAAATTGTGAAAAACATTTTTCTCTCTCCTGAAAATTTGCAAAGCGAGAGTTTCAACAGACAAAAAATTATGGAACGATTGTGTTATTTCAAGCAATTATGAAAATGAAAAGAACGAAATAATCAAGTTAAATTCTTGGATAATTTGATTCCCAGAGAGGAGGAATGGGGGTTTTTACCGACGAATTCACCGGTCATCTCATAATGAGATCATGACCTGGTTGACTGTGTATTATTCTGTCTCTATCCACATCGTGTGGAAACAACCAATTCGACAGCTTTTGCACGTTTCTGAGCTTGCATGTGAATTTCAAGCAGCATCTGGTATCTTGGGTCTATTAAATTTTCGTCCCCTGAATCCCCTCTCTCCCCAAAATGTTGGGTATTAAGTAGCTAATATTATCTGATGTATTCGTAATCGTTACGAAAGGCAGGAAGTCTTTTCAGTCACTTTTGATGGATTAAGCCAAAACTAATATTAGACTTGCGAAGGGTGCATTTAATTGAATAGGAATCTTCCTATCTTGAAAGCCTTGGAATTCGAATTTGAATTAATTCTTTTAGGGAATGGCTATAAGCAACCGTTACAAGACAAAAATATTATTTATAAAACTAAAACATTACAATATAGAAAAAAGAAAGAAAGCACAGGAAAAGCAAAGAAGAAATTTTACCCCAATTCCGGGATAAAAATTACCTGCAACTTTCTACAGTAATTAAAAAGACAAGATATGCTTCTTTAAAGTCATCAAATTTCTTAATGAATTAATAATTAAAGGCTGAATTTACACTGTTAGAAAATTCTTGAAATTTCAATCACTTTTCATTTAGTGTGATTGAAAATTCATGTACTGTCTTTGAAATTTAATTTACTGTTGTTTAGAAAAAAATCATTTACTTCGAGTAATCATTCACTTACTGTTCGAGGGGTTAACCACTGTCAATATTGATATATACCTGAATTCAAGAATTCAAAGTAATTTAAAGAATTCAAAAGAATTCAAGGTGAAGTCAAAAGAATAATTCAAAGAATACAATATGAATTCAAATAATTCAAAGAATGCAAGGTCCATCCAAAGAATAATAAAGAATTCAAAGCATTCAAGGTAAATTCAAAAGACTAATTCAAAGAATTCAAAAACATTCGAAGAATAGAAGATCAATTCAAAAGAATACACGGTGAATTCAAAAGAATTAAAAATGATAATAAAGGATGAATTCAAAGGAATACAAGGTGAATTCAAAGGAATTCAAAGAATTCAATGTGAGAGATGGAAAAATTCAAAAGAATTCAAGAACAAGTGTAGGTCTAAATTTCGTAGTGGTTAACCCCCTGTTTTTGGCTGAAAATTCATTTATTTTAATTGAAAATTCATTTATTTTGGTTGAAAATTCATATACTTTTGATTGACAATTAATTCAGTTACGGTAATTGAATAAAACTTCAAGTAAAGTAATTAAAGTTTTTTGCAACTGTGTAAATTTTGTTTTAAGAAATATTATTTAAACGCAAATTCTTGATTTGATTTGGATTATTTTAATTATTACAACTTTTTAAATGAAAGGCTATGAATTGGCACAATTGAGATTGTCAAAACGGAACGAGGAAGTTGTAAATTTAGTAATCACTATAAGAACCAAAGTACTATTATTATTCCTGCCGTATGCAAAAGACGATAAAAGTGTTTATCGTCTATAAAATACTTCCGGTTTGGAGAGCGACGAGCCTGCAATTACAAACAGTTGAGGTAGCTGAAAAGTGCTCAGGGCCAGAGAGTTAGGGTGATTTTTATTTGATAGTATAAATCACTTTCCGGTACTTGCCGCCATTAAAGTCGATAATTTAAAGTTTCGCGTGCACGTCACACTTGGCAGTTTTGCTCCATATTCAAGTTTCCACTGGCAAGCAATTTTCTCGAGCTTGACTCATGACTCCAGAATGTACCACGACTACATGACACATTTCCGAAAATCGATCAAAACTATCTTTGATTAATTACAAACTTTAATTAAAGTTCGAAACTAGAACTTTTTAATTTCATACTCTCAATTTTTAACATTGTATTCATTCAATTTGATATATTATTCATCAAAGAGCCCTTTAATCCCTTTTATAATTAAATTGCACTTTTTAAATGAAACTTTTTTCGTTCACTCTTTTTCGTATGAATTTTCGTAAAAGGAAGTACCAATTTTATTTTTAATTCGATCAAACGTGCTTAAAATTTTGGACTTTGCACTTTGCAATATATTGGAAATTTCAATAAACGTTATTAGTCATCAAAACCGAGTGGATGATGGCCAATGGCCATTCGAAATCAATGGAAAACTCTTTGATTAAAGGTTGTCACGACCACTACATTGCATCGACCGATATTTTAATTGTTTGTTGCTTTCAATGTCCTGTAATTCAGAGAATAATAACGAAGCCAGTGATTAAATATTGATCGATCAGTATGCCATGCCGAAATTAATGAGAGTGTAAATAGCTCTCGAGTTTATTTTACTCTCAATCCTGAAACTCTCATGAAAAAATCTATTATCGAGAAGCCACAACATTTCTAGTCTGCCACACAATTAAGTTTTGAGAAATACAGTCTGAAAACTTCATTATTTACTTAGAAAATAATTTTTTCCAAAATTGATTTAGTTTCTATGCATAAATTTACTATCATATTAAAAATTGTTATCTCTTGTGAAAATTAGGTTCGTCAAAGGATTAACTTTAATCAAATCCAATTATTTTAAGCCTTTTCTGGATTAAAAAGGAATTACAGATCCATTCACTGTCATTAGAGTTCTTGACTTTCAAGGAAATAAAATTAATTTTTTTCCATAAATTCATAATTCTCCTTTTTTCTAAAAGTCCCATAAATGATTTCATGGAAAAGGCAATTTATTTTCTTCAACAATTGTCATCGCTCTCGCCTTTGATCGTTAATATGCAAATAACGTGACTTGGAACAAGGAAGAAATTTTTTTCTTTTAAAGTCGTCACACAGGCACATCGATTCACTGTTTGTTGGTAGAGAATTACCAGTTTTATCGTTTTGCCCGTTATTCTGACCTCTCAGCCATGTAAAATTCAATTTTTCTTCTCCGGGTTCTCCTTACTTTCCATCAGGTAACGAACTAAGAAAATTACGATTCACGAAGAATAAAGTGTCAACTGACGAAGATTCAATGAAAACTTGGAAGATAAAATATATATATTTTTTTAAATTATCGAAATTAAAATATTAAAATAATTAAAACTGAGAATATTTATAAAAGTTTCTTATCAAATAAATTCAACTATATTTTAATGTTGCAAATAATTTTATTTGGAAAGGAAGGAATGATTAAAGCACTTTCTGAAAGAGAAGCATGTTGGCAGTATTGAGTAAATAATGATTGATGGATCGATAGTTCATGGATCCATTAAGGAGCCAATGTCGTAAGGTCTTTTCAGGTGTCGATAGGCTACTTTTCAAGCTTTCTGCGATAAAGTTTGCAAGAATTGGGGGTGCCAAGGGAAAAGGCTTAAATCGAGGGGTTTGAATTTTGTATTGGCCCCTTTCAAACTCTGGAAACTCAAATCAGGTCGATCTGAACTCTCATTAGGTGTAGCTGACTCCCAGAGGATCTAAGCATTTCACATCAGCATTAAAATCCTGCTTTATGTTCCTGCTTTGAATATCGACGCCTAATGGAGGCGTCGCGGCGCCGCATTCTGTTTATTCAAATTACCCACTGGCGACCCTCTCCGATCGAAGATTCGCAGGCTTTCGTTCTAGATTTTTTATCGCCCTTCTACAAGAGAGTGTTTTACTTAAAATTGAAGTCACAACAGAATTCTGAAGAAAATTTAGCATTTGATATAAAAATAAATTTTTAAATTATTTAATTATGTTTCGAAATGAATAGAATATGAATGTTAGAAATCTTTTAAACTCCTAAGTATAAAAAATGTACTTTTATCAAAGTTTCAAAGTGTAATAAAAACTTTTTAGCATTTTTCTAAAGATGTAAATGTCACCCATGAGGACAGCAAGTCACAAACCATAAAAGCGCTCTCAAGACACACTTTTCCAAAATGCTTATGCTCCAGTTTCTACATCTAGAATTCCCGTGAGAAAAAAGGAAAAAAATACTTTTGAATCGTTGACGTGAGTTATTCCCTCTTCTTGAAAAACGCTCGGTCCTGGAATGCGGAATGCATCCAGAGCAGTAAAAAAAAGATAGAAAAGAGCTTGAAGAGAAAAAGCTGCTAGTGACTGCAAACATCTCACGAGCCATGAAATTAATGTCACATTTACGAATCGCTATGGGATATACCATAGAAAAAGTTTTTACTTTTATAATATTACTTCTCTTCAAGTCGAAGGTTACACTTTTCTAAAGAAAGATTCGCGTAAAACGAATGAAATCCGTTCCTCTGAATATTTCAAAAGAGGAGCGAAATGATAATCTATGAGAATTTAAAAGTCAGGTATCATCCCTCTGTGAAAAATGGGAAATTCAAGACTGACTGAATCTTGCTTTGCGTGTTGTTGAACCGAATCCTCAAACGTATTAATAAACTCTGGAAAATATGAGAAAATATCATTTTGTTGCATCAGTCATTTTATCTTATCATTCAAAAAATTTTAGCAGAAACGATAAAATTACCATTAGCATTTTTTATATTAGTACCTCTCTGTCAGAACAATGGTTTTGAATCACGAAAAAAAATTATATCTTGTTTAAGGCACATTTCCAAATCTCTCTCTATCCATCATTTCCAAAGATGCAAGTTTGTAGCAAAAGAAAAAAAACAAAATTGGATCAGGTTTTCCTGGCCTCTCGCGAATACATTTTTCACAACATCCTCCTTTCTCGTGTTTTTATTATTTTTTACTATTACTTTATACCCAAGCCTCTGAGTAGGGAAGGAAAAGTTTGGACAGTTTAGTGACGAAAGGGGGCTCGGACTATGCAGTGTGACAGAAGATTGCTGTCGGAAGATGAATGATCTCAGGGACCAAGGGAATAAATAAAGAACGAATACATAGATTGTCCAAAAGAAATAAGGCCTAGAAATACCCACATAAATATGTTAAGTTCTATTGAAAAATGCATATTGTTTTGTAACATATATTTCTCATTCTTTTATTAGAAGCTTATTTGTTTTGAATATTTTCATTAACAATATTTTATGAACAGAATTAGATCTTATCAAAGCATTGCCAATGGTTTTTCAAATTTTCCTTTCATTGAATTTACAAAACCAAAAAAAAATGAAAATTTGATGATAGTGAGAAGTCCATAAAATTTTAATAACAAGTGGATAGAGAGATGCAAACAATGTGCGTTTCCTTTTTGTTGATGATTCGAAACGAGGATTTCGTGCCTACTCAACCCTTTTATTACTATTGCGTCTGGCTTTATCCGTTCCACAAACAATACTCGCGGACATTATACTCGTTGCAGCATTACAATGACAACATTCGAAAACGCGTTTCGTATGCCAACCAATTATCTCGAATCCTATGAGAGATGGACTGAGAGTCCAGGTAGCCGGATAGAATAAGCGAAAACTGGAGACGGAATTTCTCGCTGATTGCTTTCCTAACCCTTTGAGCGATGTTATACCCTGCTCAAATGGATCATTCTCTCTCCTGGAAAGCAATTAAGCCCCCGAATACTAATTTTCTACATTATGCAGTCCTCTTACTAAAAGACGTCTTCGCTAGAATAAATACTCTTTTATACCAATTCCGTAGCCGATAAATGAAAATCAAAGAGCCCTTAAAACTTGTTTTTACTCCAAATCATTGTAGTAATTGTTATAATTTTTTGTTATTGTAGATTCATTATTATTCTGGCACTTTTTTGAAGAGAGATCCAAAAAGTTAAGAAAACTTTTGCTTTTCTAATTGAAAATTGAAAAATAGTTTTAGTAGAATTTGCATTTGATTTTCGAAAAATTGGTACTTAGGTTTCTTTTGCGGTTCTATCCTTCAAGTGTATTTTGAAATAAAATGAAATTACAGAGAGGAGAAGTTCGATTGTCAGCCTGATAAAAAGGGGATGAAATTGGGGGGAAATCAAAGTTTCAATTAGCGAGAATGCAATAACAGGTATGGGAACTGGAGTGAGGTAAAGTACCGGTTGTTTCGACCTGCTCGTAACAGTGAAAACGAATCTCGGGAAACTGGACGGATGGCCAGGCAGTTTGGGCCAATTGAGTTCACAGACAATCAACTACACTTGAAACCGTGTCACTGCAAAGGATCCCGGAAGTGGCTAATGATTTATCAACGAGCTAAGAGCTCACTTTGTATGCCACAAAGCAACCATTGTCGCTGAAATCAATCGAAATTGTTTACTTTTTCCAAATTACCAATTATTGCCATTATATTTTTAATTAACTATTAACTACAATTAACTAGTTAACGTAATTTTTTATAGAACAGATTACGTAATACAGTTATATTTAAATATTCAAATATTTTTTTATATTCACAGTTACACTTCATCTAAAACTGTTTTTTTCTTCTTACTAAAACTCTTTACTTAGATATCTAGTCATGAAGCTAAAAAGATTATTAGTGGAGGCATTAAAGTGTTTTATTTTTTTAAAAACACGTGAAAAGTCGCAGAAAAACTAAGGATAAAATTCTTTCCAGGTATTTTTATAGAGTTTTGATTCAGACTTCACATCTTTTAAAATATGTGTCTTGCCATTCACCCAAAGAAAGGCGGATTACTAGTTAAGTCTAGTAAAGTTAACTAAAAAAATAGTAAAATCAATTATAGATTTTAGTTGAATAAACTAAATTTTAGTTAAAGCAACTAGATTTTCAGTTAATTTAATCAGAAGTTAATTTTACTAGTTTTTTTCGGTGTTATAAAACAAAAGAAAATGATCCCAAAATGAGACTAACTTATGGTGTAAATATAATTGAAGACATGAGAATGACAACTCGTTAAAGACCATTTAAAGTTGGCCTCCAAGTAATAGTTAAATTAACCTAATTCAGGGGCCAACTTCAAATGGTCTTTGCAGAGTTGTCATTCTTATGTCTTCAATTTTTCTTGAAAGTATTTGTCATTTTAAAATTGGGGCACACTTTATCATTTTTTTCTGTGATGAAATTATAGTTTATTTTTCGTATTAATGGAGTATTTTTACAAAATTGAGAATGGATTAGAAATAATCTGGTTTGGACTGAATTGTGTCGATCCTTTGTTCACAATGTGGACTTGGAGTGATTCAATATGTATCCGTTGAGAAAGCAGCATTTGGGTACTTATGCTCCGACGGTCAGTCAATGCGAGCATACCAATCCATCAAGTTGCCAAACCGACAAATACCTGGTACCTACGACTGTTCTCATGGGTTTATCACCAAAGCGTGAACAACCAGCGAGATTATCGAGGATTCGATACGGTCCTCTATTCCTATACAGATCTACACGAATCTACACGAGAAACTGGTCGATGACTGATTCGAGAAGCAATTAATTCAGCACACCATTGCATTTGATGAATCAAAGTATAAGTGAATCGACTACGACACAAGAATTACAAATATAATTTTTTTATCGCAGTTTCTATTTTTATTCACAATTCAGAGGCTAAAAACATTTATTTTAGATTTTATAAAATATTTCAGTACCTATATACTTAAAAGAAAGAAGTACAATTTATGTATAAAATATATTTTAAAATTGATATCAGCTTCAATGTTGGCCCTTCGAATGAATTTCAATTGTAAGTTATTAATTTGATGTGTATTTTAAGTAAAAAAACTGATATATGGTCAGATGGTGAGAAAATTAACTGTGAATGGCAATTTTATGGGTATATTTAAGTAGAAAAGGATTATGGTCAGAGAAACATATAAATTAAAAGTATGACTGGATGTTTTAAGTAGAAAACTCTACATTTAGTCAGACATGTACAAATTATCGACTACCATAATTTTGTATTAGGTGGTTGTATTAGGTACTACAAGAAATTGTAATAAAAATGATTATAAAAAAAATATAGAAATATTGTAGTTGATGTGAAAAACTACATCACAGTCATTATTTAATTGTTATTCTGAATTTCTGAGTAGAAAAAGTCGATATGGTCAGACATAAATTACTTCAAAATACATATTTGTTGAATATTTTAAGTAGAGAAACTTGGATGTGGCCAGACAGATAAAAATATTTAAGAAATAAGTAAAATTTAAAAAATATTTGATTGGTTTTTTAAAGTGAAAAACTATTGTTGCAGTGTGACAGGGAAAAAGGAAGTTAAATATCTGAACTCATAAATATTGTAAATAATTAGAAAATTCTTGATTTAAATGAAACTGAGAGAAATATAAAAGTTTAGATGTTACTTGGTTTTTGGCCTTTGGTCGTGTAAGGTTATATAGAAAATTAAGAAAGAAGTCCTTATTATTTTTTCTCCGAAACGTCAATGTATTTCACCATGAATTATGGCCTCATCAGGACTGTAACAAGTAAAAAAGAATGAAAATTTTTTAAATAGCTACCCTAATAAAAGTTATTATAGAAAGAATATCGGACGCTTACCACAGTGACATCTCAAAAAATCATTATAGAATACATTTCGTCGTTGAATGAGGATAAGAAACTGTTGAAGTTCGAAGGATTTTTACATCATTATAGATTACATTTCATCGTTGAATGGAGATAAAAAACTCTTCAAGTTCGAAGGAATTTTACATCTATATAAACATATAAAATATGGAAACATGAATGCAACGTTGAATCTTAGATCCAAGTTAATTTTTAATAATAGTATTTCTCATCAGAAGAAATAAAAAATTATAAGTAGGATTCTATTAATTAAATCGAAATAGAAAATGAGGTTATGTTAAAAACTGTTGAGTAGTGATTACATTTAAAATATTAAAGGTTTTCTGAAAATATTTTAGTTTTTTGAATTCCTGAGTAATACTTTGAGTTACTATAGAGTTTAACTATTGTTTATTTATTATAAATTCTCAAGGTTTTGAAAAAAGTGTAGCAGGATCACATGTTTGTGGCCTGCTCCAAAAATATTTAGGTTAGGAACTAAAGAAAATGGAAAATTTCTTAACTTACTTCAACTTCTGGAAAGCTATGTAAAAAACTTTCATTCTTCCACACTTGTTACAGTCCTGAAGAGGCCATGTTTCATGGCGAAATGTATTTACGTTTCGGAGAAAAAATAATAAGGACTTCTTTATTTATTTTCTATATAACCTTACACGACCAAAGGCCAAAAACCAAGTAACATATTTATTTCTTCATAAGGTCTGAAATATAACTTAAACATAAAATTTTAGAAACATATAGTATGAAAATCCTAAGGGGAAAATCCTGTATATGGTCAGGCGAGTGAAATAAACTTTGAATACATATTTCATGTGTGATTTCAGTAGAGAAACCTGTATATGTCCAGACAAGGGGAATAAGGCATACTATAAAGTATATGAGTGAAATATAAAGAATTCATTGTTTCTACATTATCCTTTATCATTCTAGAGTAACAGAATAGTTCACTGCTAGTAACACATCGTTGTCTTTCTTTTTTTCAAGAAATAAAAAAAGTAGAAAATGTAGTACAATGAAAGCTGCCAATATGAGAACAAAAGGTAAAAGTGTGTGCTTTTAGCAGTAGAATTTACGAGCACCAGTTAATGACATTGCATCTTTTGGTGTCCAGACCCCTGAAAGCTATGCATTGATATGTTTACTGGTATATGTATGAATACACAGGTTTATACATTTATACACAGGTTTATACACATCCATAAATAGTTAGAAGAAATGAAGAATAAAATAATAAAATAAATTAAGCATAGAATCTAAAATGGATAGATGACTTATTACTTGAATAAAAGAATGTTCCCTGATTTTCAAGACAAAGAATTTTCAGTAGCTTTTCTTCTCATATCGGAAGAAATAACAATCCTTTTCTCTATTTCTGTTCTTTGCTTACTTTTCCCTAAATTCACGTCTGTTCTACATCTAGTATTTCAAATTTAAATATTTCTACGTAAAAACAACAGTTGAAACATTACTGATCTAAAAGTAATTAAATACTTAAATTGTAATTTATTCAATTTGCTGATATAAATATTTCATTGTCCTTTTATTTTACTTACTTACAGGGGCGTAGGGAGCGCATTGAGTTTTGGGGAGTAAGTATTGGCATAAATTCCGACTCAATAAGTGGAATTTGGTGACTAGTTACCATTTTTTTCCGAATAGCCGACTAGTCGAATTACCAGAAAATCCCGAAAATGCGACTTTAGTCGAATTACCAGAAAATCCCGAAAATGCCGACTCGGCACGACCATTTGGGGGGGGGGGGTGTCACACCCCTCTCCCCGCTACGCCCCTGTTTACTTATTTAATTTTTTTAGTTTGTTTAACTGTTACTTATTTAATTGTTAATTAAGAATGTTTAGAAGTGATGTAATTATCTTGATGAGATATTTCCCTCGAAAGTAAGACTGCTTGCGGAAAATGAAACCGAGGAATATATAGAAGAACTGCAGAAAATGTATATAGCACAGACCGATAAGTTATTGCGCGGACGGAATGAGCTCTGATTTGCAAGAAAAAGAAATCACGATAGAAAGTGGCTTCGCGAACTTTGACTCCGAATTTTCTTCTGAGATTGGAATCCAGAACGAGACTTGAAACACCAATTTTTTCGTGCGGATCGAAAGTATTAATTAAAGCTTCTACTCGAGTCTCATTACTTCCTTCATTTATAAATGATAACATAAAAATATACTTAATTTTAATGTTAATAATAATATGAATATAACTAATAATAGGTATATTTTTTTAACAATAATTTCTTATTCAGATATTCTAATTAAAAACTCAAAAAATATGTATGATAATTAACTAACAGAAGAATATGAATCCTGCATAAGATATGCAGGAAGCAGAAAATATTCTCTCGAATTTCTGATGGTTTGAGAAAATTTCCCGGAAATTCCGGACCAATCATACCAGCGGAGCAATGTAAGAGCGTGAACTTTGCATTCATTATAAAGCGAGCGACGCGACGCAATGCACGTACTTCGCGCAATGTTTCGCGGGAATGTTGGCAGAATTTTATGCAGTTACGTGTAAAATATTTTTAAAACAAAAATTGATCTGGGAATTCAACCTCACTTAATTCTACCGGAAATTCTACAGGAAACAAAATACGTTGTTGAAATCGATATACGCTGGTATGAAAGTCACGTGATGCGAAAGCTATGATAGTTTTCCTATGGTTGACATATATTTACGGAAATTTTACAATATATTGAAGCCACCATTCTCGCATTGTCGAAAACACATACGCGGAACACACGAAACAACATATACAAGAAAAACAAACGGGATTCTCCATTAAAACAACATGAGTGTGTACATCATATTTACCATTTACTATTTTCAACTCATTCCTATTCATTCAATTATTAATTCGTGTGTATTTTCATTATTAAAGTTTCTTAAGTCTTCAAAGATATTTAATAAATTAATAAATAAATAGTAACTCCATATCTTAGTTTTTTTATCTATGGGATTATGAGCAATTCTTTAGAAGAAATACTTGAGTGATAAATGGACAACATCTTGGATTTGGAGTATATTATTGAATCGAGAAAGAGATTTCAGTTTTCAATCAAATTTTCTTTAACGCCTGAGCAATTTCTTTACCTAGCAATCTTATCGAATCCTCTCTTACTGTATCGGCCTTTTTTTTAGAATGTCCTTTTACAAGCGGAGAATCTAAGTTTCAATTTCACGGTCTCTTCTTCTAGTTAAACATCCTCTTTCTTAAAGTCGATTCTCCGCTATCTTCTCAGAATTTTTTTTTAACATATAGTTGCAGAGACTTTATGAACAATTTATTACAAGTAATCTAAAAATATTATTAATGAGTTTTAAAATGTATAAAGATGCATAAATAAAATAATTGTTTGAAGTTGTTCAAATGTTTTCTATACAAGTTCAAAAACAAGTATATCTTAATGATGTTACTTTTTCATTATTTATTATCTTTAGTGAAAAAACTGTATGTAGATACTGAAAAAGACAGAATAAATATTTAGTTAATTTATTAAAGGACTCCGTACCAAAAGAAAACTTGTCATAATTCAACCAAGTCCTTTTGGGAAATTTCTTCTCTTTTTATGAGCTACAAAATAAATAAATCTTAGAAAAAGCCACCGGGATCCAATTTCCCATACATTTGCTGCGGGGTTCTTTTTGGAGCAAAATTGAGCCAGAAATTATTATAGAAAAGACAAGGCTGGTTCTTATCGTGCAATCGTCTGCGACAAAGGTATATATTAGAGGAACTGAATTAGGGTTAGAAGGATATAGTTATACTTGATAGTGCAAATCGCATAGGGATTAGTCGTTATCCAATGGCGAGCTTGATACAGGTTTCCTCCCACGATTCTCATTGCATTGGATTTGCAGATACGAATCTACAATTCCACACCCCACGCATCCTATATAATAAAATTATAATGGATGATAAATATTATAATGGAATTATAATGAATATAAATAAAATGCATTCACATTGGAAGCATTCATGTTTGAACTCTGTAAAACTAAATGTAAAATTGGAAGTATTTAACTTGAGATAATTCAAAATGAAAGCAGCCAAGGATTTTAAATTGCAAGCATAAAATTATAACATTAAAATTTTCAAATATTCAATTATAACTTTGACAAAAAATTTTTAAAAAATTATTTTGAAAAATGCTAAATCAAATTTTTAGAAGAAAAAATCCAGTGTAAATTTAATTTAATAATTTAATAAACAGACAAACAATTATTAAAAACCTCCTTTTATTTCATTTTCCCATTTTAAATCTTAATATTTTCAAGATTTTTTAAATCACTTTTTAAAACAATTGTCCGCTAACCATTTGCAATTGTATTTTTTCTTTAAATTTCAAATCGATTAAGAAAATAGAATAATATGTTATTTACATCCTAGGTTTTTAATCGTACCACAATATAGCACAAAATAAGTAACAAACTTGTGAAATTAATAGTTATATATAATTATATTTTTATATTTCAGTTAATAGAAGGTATTATTAATCAGAAATTCTGGAAGTGAGGATCCCTCTTGTGTTTTAAGCCTGATAATTCACAGGAGGGACGTTGACTGGAAATTTCTTTTTTTTTTCGTCTCCACGAGAGTATCGTGATAATTAACGCTTCCGGCATCTTCGAGACAATAAAACCCTGGAAATGTCCCTTTTTCTACCCCTCCCACTTTTCGTGGATTTTTCGCTCGAGTCTGCTCCAAAGAAAAGCGACAAAAGATAAGAGCCAGAGGTCGTGGAAACCTGCCGACTGTCTTGCAGGGAACGAGTAAATTTAAGAAAGCTTTAAGGAAGAAAAAATACGTTAAATGGAATTTAGACTGGAAGCAGGAGGAAAAGTGGTACTCAGGATTAAAGAAACTCTAGAAATGAATAAAAATGAAATGAAAATGAAAATATATCTCGTTTTATTTTCAGTGAAAAATAATGCGACAAAAATTCCAATTTTTTCATCCGTGTTTTGTAAAATAATTTTTAGATTTTAAAGTAATGCAGTACTGATGATTGTTTGATGTAGAATGTTGATTAATTTATAAACTAATTATTATCTAGTGTAGTAATTGAGATTTCACAGGACGTTAATCAAATTTTCTTTTTGATCTTTGAATTTTTGCATTTTCACAACATTCGTTTTTTGTGTTAAGCTTCTTTCACCTTGAAAATAAATGTGTGAAAAATTCTTGATATATAATCAACATTTAACTTGAATAAAACGTTCATTATTGTGGAAGTTATTAATATATTTTTTTTTAATTGAAATTTGAACTTATTTTGCAATATCTTCTAATAAATTTGACTAAATTTCTTTATTTTAGACTCACTTGACGCAGAATTCAAAATTTTGGTAGCTTTTGTACTATTTAAGACAAAAAATGTGGATTATATATAATAATAAATTCGTATTATTAAAGTTAACTAAACCTGAATTAGTGAAAAGTCGGTCACTAATTTACTTAAGGTAAAATGTTTACTAATTATTAGTCGTATTTCACTATTTTTTAGTAGTTTTAAACTTTTCACTAAAGCTTTAGACAAAAACTACTAATAATCAGTAGAAATTTTCACTAAAGTGAATTAGTGATCGACTTAAATGTTAAAAATAAGGCGCAACTATAGTTCATAATACCACTGTGTAAGAAGAATGTGATATCTAATTTTCTTGAATTAGTCTTTTTTATAATACCATTGTGTAAGTAGAATGTAATATCTAATTTTTTCAATTAGTATTTTTTATAATACCACTGTGTAAGAAGAATATAATATCAAATTTTTTTAAATTAATCTTTTTTTTGAAAGCTGAAAACAATGCCTGGGTTTCACTGCGACTGCTCTTTTTTCTATTCTCCCTCTTCCATTTTCTCCCTTCCTCTTTTTTGTCTAGTTTTGTTTCTCTTTTGCCCTAACGCGAATCCCTATGTCTATGCGACAATTATCGTAACTCTCTTTATCTGTCCCCGTTTGAACCTTTGTCGGGTAAATCTTGGTAGTTCGAGGGCTTCGTTTTCGTAGTGTCTGTCCTTGATTCTTGGAGAGTAGTTGGTGGAAGAATATATATATATATATTGTACCAACATTGAACAATGCAGAATCCTCCTGGGACCGACGTTCGCACGGCTACCAACTGCCCTCAGGCTATGGCACCGGCTAATGTCCCTTAAAAGAGAAGAATCGCCACCCCATTTTTCCCCATCCACCCTTTTTTCACCCTCTCTTTACTATCCTGACTGGGTTGGCTGAGCTCTGAAGAAATTTATTTCTCTTTTGTCCAAGGAAGCACCAAGACGTTCTCCGCGCAGCTAACGTGCGACCGAACTCCGACGGCGCGTGAAAAGCGTCTTTCACTGTTTTCGTCGCTTGAGAGCTTTTTTGCTGAAAATTTCGTCCATGGGGAAACAAAATTCATGTTTTTTTTTTATTTAAACTTTGCTCATTAAGATATTAATAGACATTAATAGACATAGCATTAATAGACATAGATGTGTGTTTCAAGATTCTAATTTGAAAATTTACAATTTAATTTCAAAAATCACAGCTTGACGTATAAAATAATTATTAATTTGGTACTGCATCATTAAGGATGATCTCTCCGTACAAAATTATTCAATCCTAAACTTGAATTAAAAAATAAACCAAAAATTTTGTTAAATTTTTTAAATTGTAGAAAAAAACTCAACCGTTTCACAAAAAAATAGTTTGAGTTATAATTGTTTATTTAAGAATAAAATTATTTGAATATTTCTGTTTTTTCCTTCATCTTAGACAAAATTCGTTATTTTCATTCAATTTCAATTCTCAACGGCTCATTTTATTCCTTAAAAAATCCTTTACAATTCTATTTGGTTCGTTTTTATTAAAATTCGTAATTGGACATATTGTATAATTTTCAAGATCATTAATTGTATAATTTATAAATAAAATAACTTTAATAAAAATGTATTAAACAGAACTATAAAAGATCTTTTAAGGAACAAAAAGCACTGTTGAGAAATGAAATTGAATGAAAATTACGAGTTTTGTGTAAGACGATATATGGAGGAAAAAAGCACAAATATCCAAATAACTATTTTTAAGTAAACAATTAAGACCCAAAATATTTGTTTTCTAAAGTACTCTTAAGTTTCTTTTTTAAAATACGTTAAAAATCATTTTGTTGAGGAGTACATCCTTAAAATGGTTTAGTTCTTCAATATTCTATTTCTTAATTTTCTTATTATTTTGGCTTGCAATTTTCAAATATTCCAATTTAAAAATTCTCCTCTTATTTTCCAATTTGTAAATTCTCAACATCTCAATGTTAAATTTACTAAATCTTAAAACTTTCTACTTAGATTTTTAAAAAATTACGAGATTTTTGTAAAAATTACAATGGATAATTTTTTAAATGAAAATTTACATGACTTTAATGAAAATTTCCTCACATAAATGTGTGATTCATTTGGAAGATTGAGCTTAATAATTCAAGAAGATTTGAAATTTGATGAATTCAAGGGCTCCCTGATCGATAGTTGGCTCTTAGCACTTCATCTGAATTTAATATTGAAGATGGGGAAGTTGGTTCTACGTTCTCCTGGATTAATAAGGAGTTTATGATATTCTGATTTATCAATTCTTACCCTTGAGGCCAAAATACCAAAGTAGAAAATTTCGCTGAGTAATATAAATAATAAATATATTAATGAATATAAAAAAGTAATACCTTCTCTAATGAGAATGTAAAAAAATATTTTATTAAATATAATATGTAATGTTGTTAAAAAGAAGGTTTAATTCATAAATAATAAAACGCATTGTAAAATCGAATTGCTATTTTTCAATTCTCTCTTTATAGTGTCTATTGAACTTTTTTCTTCCACGGTAGATAATTCTCCATTAAAAAGTTTCATCGTATTATGCGGGAAAAGGTCTTACTCCTGGAAAAGAAGGGTACTTACAAGGAGAGTCCTCTTCGCTTCAGGCTCTTGCAGCTCTTTTCGCTAGCAACTTACATTCGTATTTGCATATCTCTTTTCTTAGAAAAAAAGACTCGGATACTAGCAAAAATTTGGGAAAATATTATAAATTTATTCCTCAGGATTTTATCTAATCTAAAATCGTAATTTTAATAAGTTATTTATTTTTTATTCTTCTCAAAATTTGTTTACTACTTTTATTATTTAGATTTATTTATTCATTTTGATTAATTTATTTAACTAAGACTTTATTCACTCAATTTCTTTATTTATCTTTCATTAAAACTTCTTTATTTATCTTGCATTAAAACTTATTTATGTATCATTTATTAAAATCTAGAACAAGAATGTAAATAATTTGAAGTAGACTAGATTTCTGAATCGAAAAAATTTCTAATTATATTGAAATACCCCTTGTTGAAAAGATTGAAGACTTTTTATTATGTCGTGAAGTTTGTGGCCATACTTTACTCTAGTCTACTTTACATAGGAATGGCCTCCAACTCTCATGAGATCTATATTTCATTTGAATGGTTCTTTACTTGTTTTGCCCTATCCTAAAGTACAGTCTACTATCTCCACTATTTTGATAAACGAATGGAATTCATTTCGCTCTTATGGCAACAGGACCCTCTTCCAATTTCAACTTCTTGTTTCCTTTCTCAAATGCATTGCAATAAATTCAACTTCAATCTGAACAATATCCAGTTTAAATCATACATAATTATATTTTAGATATTTTACATTTTACATGTTTTATTTTTAAGATAATAAAAATAAAAATTATCTGCAACTTTCTTTTAGGATTTCCCCATTATCCTGCATAAACATCTTTCAGGAAATGTAAAGCAAAATTTCCTTTTGGAGTCAAAGGCAAAAATTGCTTGTGTCTTGAGAATATAATATTTCGTTTAATAAAGGGAAGCCATATTTATGCTGCGTATCGATCACAAATTCCCTCCCTTTATCTTTTCGCATAATTTCTGAAAGTTTTTAATGGGCGAATCGCTCGTTCACCAGTGAGTCTTGCTTTTCGCGAGGGGGTTGGAAAAGAGGAATGGAAATTGAAAGAGGTACGATAGTTTGACTTCAAAGAAATAAGTCGTCCACGTTGTCTTTGTCTCCTTTTTCATTGAACAGAGATATTTCAGAGGGATGAAGAACTACGAGCATACGACACAGAAATATCTTATGCAACAGAAGAGACTTCTCAGGGAAAGAGCAGTGTGCAAGATCGTCTTTCACCTTTGTGAGACCACCGAGTTCAGTTACTGAAAATTCTTCTTCTTTTAATATTTATGGAACTATGTTCCAATTTCTCCTCTATTTTCACATTTTGCATCGGTTTATATTTATTTTAGACAGCAGAAAAGGTTCTTTTTAATAAAGCACGATATTCCTTTTTTTCAATAAAAGATGGAAATTATTTTAAAAATAATAAATATAATTTGAATACGAAATAATTCTTTTCATCACGAGCATTAACTTCAATTTTATTAAACCATTTGAAAATAAATACTTAACTTTAAGTACTTGATATCTTTATATTTCCATTGATTTTTCTTTTTAAACCTTTTAAAAACCTGGAATTTATTTTTACTTTTAAGACTAGCTCTTTTATTGGTAACGATGGGATTTGGTTTCCGCAAAATTAGATGGAACATTCCATTCGTAATTTATACTAAATCTAGCTTAACCTCATCCTTTTGAGGATATTTCAAGTCGGTACTTACCGACGATAATCCTTTTACAACCGCTATTAAGGAATCGCGAGAAGTACCTCTTTCGGTAAAGTTTGAAAATTAAGTTCGCACTAGAGTCCAAACCAATGATGCGAACAACTTCAAAGAAACTTGGTTCATTTGATATAAATTATTTTTACTAGATTTCATTAGTTCGTAAAATTTTAGTAGGTAAATTAAATAAATTATTATCCAGAAGCTTTTTATAACTGCTAATCTTACAATTCTGGTTTATGATTCTATTAAATTTTCATAATATAGATTGACTAAAGGAGTGAAATAATGAAGAGAATTTTGTACTGGAAAGAAATGATGGTGTCATAACGTAAGTGACAGAGTGAAATTCTTAGCAAGTTCGACTTTTAGATCGTTTTATCCATTCCCTAGAGATCAGCTGTCCAGTGTAGTATTTTCTTTACTTGGAGTTTGTTTCCTTCTCGGAAGTCGTTAGGTATCAAATTTGGAAGCTTTTTTAAGTTTTCAAGCTTTGTAACACGTCTTTATTTGGTATTTAATATCTAAGTATATTTTTATAAATAACAAAAATTAATAAATCTGCATTCGACAGAGATTTCTCTGAATCTCTATAACTCTATAAATGGATAAGAGAAAAGTGGGTCTAAAATTAAATGGAGATTGATTGAAGATAATTAAAAATAAGGTTTTTGATGAAGAAATAAAAATGATAATTAGCGTTTTTCGAAGAGAAGATAAAGTAATACAAAGGAAGTTTAATCGCGAATGTGGAATCAGCGTTGGAAATACTTGTGAGTGTGCAATTTGTCTTGGTTGGTTCACGTTGGTCCCCAGTGAATCCAGTGATGAATGAGTCGGAGTGCCCGAAGCATTTACTCTGACTAAATGGTCCAAAAACTATCAGCAGGGCCATTGGAAATTCTGCTTCTACCGACAAACACAATTCCTTCTCATTCTGTCTCAACGACTCATTAGACGATTCGGCTGACACTCTGAATTTTCGTAACTGTCGACGCTTTTGGCAACTTTCGAATACTGATGCACTCGAGGTTTCCGGTTATTTTACAATTTCCTGCTGATTCAGAGTTTTCAATACACTGCTTTCCACTTTATTTACCCCCGGCAGACGCGTTCCAAGAATTTTCTCCGATGGTGAGGGGTCCAAGGGGACGAGAAAGCTGAGCTAGGAGCTCAGCGGAGTTTCGCAAGTACCGTAGCAAGTACCGTTTCAGTTCGTTTTCAGAGTTTTGGTTATGCGTTATATATAATAATTAATAAATAATAACTAAATAAAACTTGAAATTAAAGTAAACGTTAAATTAAACTTATATTTAAAAAATATTTTTCACTCGTGACAGAAATGAAACAGAAATAGTTCATACGGCTCTGACTTGTTTACGTTTGAAAGACCCCCGGTTTACGTGAAGGCCATTCAGGCCATCCTCGAAACCCGCCCTAAATCGGGAGAGCAGTGTAGTTTCCATTTTACTATTCATTAGCAAAGACAATAATCAAAATAAAAATAAAAATAGTATTTATTTATCACTAAAACTTACCTAAATCTCAATATTTTATCTGTTTTCGGTAAAATCATTTCTTCTTACTTGATCATAATATCTCCATCGTCAAAATCCTCTACTCTAGAGTATTTAAATTTATGCCAAATAATATAAAGCCTATGGTAGGAATATTATGCGCCAGGATGCGAAATTACCATGAGGGTTTGTTCAAACACGATGAAGCGAGTATATGCGTCTAAACTTGGATGCAGGTGTGTTGAATGATGCTTTTGCGGCTGAGACTCGTGCAAATGAGCTCACCCTCAGATCAACCTGGCTCAAAAGGAAAACTGAATTATCTTTGTATCATTAGCTTTTGACGATATATCAAAAGCACCCTTTATTTACATACATTGCCGAAGCCACCCGACCTTTTGCTCAATTAACACCTCAGTAGGTGTCCCTCCAAAAAAGGACATTTTCAAAAACATCAAGTTACCAAATATTCTTCATTTCTGTAAATTGAACGACAAATAAAATCTGCACAAGAAAATTCTGTACTGTTAAATTCCGCAGGACCTAATCAATTACATTTCGTTAGATTAATGGTGTAGAATTTTCTTGCATAACCTGATGATTTTTATATTTTGGAACTGAATATTTTATCATTCGTACGACTGTTATTGTTTTTTTGTCGATTAGTAGGGAAGAGAGTAGTAATGAGAGCAAAAACTTAGAATTTTCTTGGTAACGAATGCATTTGATGTTAACTTCGACACCGGACTTCTGGTAGTGCGAATCGAGCAAGGTAGAGCGGCATCGAAAGCGGAAGTTCACCGCTTAAACTTGCTTCCGCTTATCACGAAGTTTCGTCTCACTCTAGGAAAATATTCCCGGCCAAGATCGTTAGGAAAGTTAGCAACTGAACAATGTGGGCACCATGCTTTCCTAGTAACAATGCACCTTTGTGGACAGTTTCATCTTCCTTCTTCCTTTTATTTATCCTTTTTCTTTTCGTTATTTCTATCCATTCTTTCTTTCTCCTTCCTACCTTTTTCTCTACCTTATTTTAATTTCCTTTCCTATTTTTCCCCACTTTCTCTTGCGTTTTTCTATTTCTGAATTTTCCTATTTCCTTCCTCATTATACTTTTTTTCCATTCCTCTCTTTCTGCAGGTTTCATTTCTTCGTCACGTAACCTGTATCTTTTTCAGGATGCACTTGCAGAGAAATCCAGAGCGACATAGCTTCGACTTCATTGTTGTTTAGCGTTACTTCGTATTCAGGGAACAACTGCCGCCTTATCAAGCAGCTGACTAAGACTGGTACAGAATAAGGGCTGGAATCCGAGCAAAGTTTCCTTACGGTGCTCCATCTAATTTCGTACATGACGTACGTGACACCACGTACCGACACTTTCAGAGGTCCGAATATACGCCTCACAGTTCTATACTAAAATTTTCTCACCACGCTGTCGAGAATAATTTACTCAAGATGAGATCCCTCAAGATATTTCAAGACCTCTAACGTACTCACTCCCTAATTTCACCAACTCCATTCCACTCTAATTAATCCCTCATCACTTCATTGATAAGTTATTACCTTTTACAGTTAATTAAAATTAAAATAAAATATAAATATAAATAAAATAATTATATAGAAATCAGTATTGGATGAATGATGATTTTATATGTGACCAGGACAGTTAAAAGGGACCTATCGTCCGAAAACAAGTTTTCGAGAAAACGGCTGTTAAAGTTACTAAGTCGATACTGATGCTCTTGCGAGTTGCTATAGCTTAAAACTCGTTACTCGGAGATTTTCGGGGTCGCTGATTACGAATCTGACATCAAATTTTCAAATTTCAAAATGGCGAATCCAATATGGCGGATGAGGTTTGGAAAAATTAGCCGAATTTGCTTGAATCTTGTTACCCGGGGGGTTTTTAGGGTCGCTGATCACGAATCCGAAGTCAGGTTTCAAAAATTAAAAATGACTGATCCAATATGGTGGACTTTTTCTTAAGTTCATCAGATTTGCTTGAAAGTCTTTACTCTTGTATTTTCGGGATCGTTGGTTACGAATCCGATGTCAGTTTTTCAAAATTCAAAACAGCGGATCTAAAGATGAGAGGTTACCACCTCTCATCTTTAGATCCACCATTTTGAATGGCTTAAAAAGGAAAATAAAAAATGATAAACCAGATCTAGAGGTGAAATGGAAGAAAACACGTAAGAAGCAGAATTGATTATAAAAAACAAAGTTTTTGTTAAACTCTTTGTATCTACTAATGTTTGTTTTACGTCTTTTAAGTTACTGTGTTCTTCTCTGAAGTGTATATGTAAAATAAATTAGGCAGTTAAAAATATACAGTTTGTCTCATTAAAAAGAGCGTACTTTTTTCTAGCAGAATCGATAAAAAAATGAAATTCGATTTCTTCGAACGATAGGTCCCTTTTAACTGTCCCGGTCACATATATTAGAAAATTTCAGTGAAAAATTTAATGATAACTTCAAACAAATTTTTTTTACGTTTATACGCCTGATAAATGATTGGCAAACGGAGCATCATTAAACGTCCTCTTTTATGACAATTATTCCAGATATAATAATGAGCATTCAATGTAAATTGACTGTAAGATCCCCCTTCCTTCCGACCTTTCATCCTTCGATAATTCCATAAAGCATTGAGAATGGTGAACCATCAGGGCGCTTGACTCCCACAGGAGATCGATTTACATTATGTTATATATATACGTATCTGCTTATGTACTCTGACTTCATTTCATTGCGGTGAACCACCCCAGGGCAGGGTTTTGATGTTATTTCAGCGATTTACATACCGCAAGCTCTCTTTCGAAATATGCTTTCCAGGATGATTAGTGGTTACTAATTATTTCTCTACCATTCTGGGGAATTTTCATGTAACTCAAAATTATCCACAACGAAAAATCAACATTTACTTAATTATGTGCTTCTTTCGCCTCGAAAAATAACAAATTTCCACTTTTTGGAAAAAGTTTCCAAGAAATCAGGTCTTTCTGAATAATAAAAAATTTCCTCCTTTTTTTGTCCGAATGTTTAATAAGCTTGATACAGTTTAACATTTGCTGGTCGACAGCAATAATTACAAATATCAATAAAGTTACAAACGACAACTTTTGAAAAAATGACGAATTTTCAGTTTTTGGAAACAGTTGCCAAAGAAATCAATGAGGGCTTCCTCAATAATGAAAAATTTTTCCTTTTTTGGATATTTGCAAGTCCTCTTAATTTTTACACATAAATTAATTCCTCTTAATTCCTCTTAATTTTACACATAAAACTTTTCCTCTAAAATAGGCTAAAAAGATTTCAAAATGCTACGACAAATAACCCCAAGATGAAGGATTTTTGACCATTTAAAAAAAATATTGCAAAAATAGTGAAAATTTAGAAATATCTTTAAATTATTATAGTTTCTAAAATTGTAGATATTTTTTAAAGATAATTTTTTTCAATCATTTAATTATTATTATTATTATTTATCGGCATTTGGAACTCGAAAGTTCATTGCCTCATCTACCCGAGACCGCCACGC
>JBAGKK010000605.1:423376-456636 GCA_037177015.1 Euceroptres primus | reverse complement strand
ACTTGATATCTTTGTTTGCTTTAAAATAGGATTGCCGAATATTTTTTATACCCCGTCGGTAATTCGTGACATCATAACGTATCACTCCCCCTTAAGAAAAATGTTGAGAAGAAGGATGGCGGTGAAGGGAACAATGGAGGTTAGAACGTTAGTAGTTTCAACTTGTTTGAGGAACAGTCTGAATTGTCGATTACTTTTCCGTATTTTTGGAACGATTCCGGCTCTAAAATTGCAGTATTATCGACTCACGCGATGCGAATAATTATTCGTCGACAATAAACTAAAACACTACTAAAAAAACTCGAAATTAAACCGAGAAAAATGAAATAAAAAACCGAGATTAAATTAAAAACCCGCAAATTTTTGTTTACAATGTCACGAATTACTGACGGGATATATAAAATATTCGGCAATCCTATTTTTAAACAAACAAAGATATGAAATTAAAACTTAAGAGAATGGTAGAAAATATTATAGGGCGCATCTGTTGTCATTTTTTTTCAAAATTTTGGAAAAAAAATTTTTTTAATTTTCAAAAAATGACACATAATAGATGTACCCTATCATATTTTCTATCATTCTTAAGTTTCATCTTCATATCTTTGTTTGTCTAAAAATAGGATTGCTGAATATTTTTTATACCCCATCGGTAATTCGTGACATCATAACGTATTACACGCCCTTAAGTTCTTTAGGTTCCATTTCGTCACGAAAATTTTTTTAGACAGAATTTTTTGCTCAACACATTCACTAAATAAAATTTAAAGAAATAATTTGACTGTCGGAAATGGTGTGCTTGTGATATTTATTTTCAGTAAAGAAGAAAAGTAGATAAAATAATCAAAACCGGAAATGTGAAACGTTTGTTAAACACAATGGTAGGAAATTTAAATTCACCTTTATTTCAACAACTTGTAAAATTGATTAATTCCATTTAAAAAATGATAAATAAGAGAAATTAAAAAAAGTTGATGTGGAAGATGAAAATTAAGAAATAATTTAATAAATTTAATTGATGGAAAAAAATTTCGAAATTATGAATTTTTTTTTATTTCTTAAAATTAAATTTTAGGCAGTTTAAATTTTTATTTTTGAAGCATCCAAACTTTAAAACATCCAAATGAAAAATTGTAGCAAGAGAAATGCAAAATAGTTGCGAAAAACAAGGGACAATTAATTTTAAGAAATATCTAAATATAAGTGTAAATTTTGAAATTTTTTTTCTCTGTGATATAAAATTAAAAATATATGAAATTAAATTATAATAAACAGTTCTTAATTTCGATATAATTTTTTATTTTGTTAAATGTTACGAGTTAATGCCAGTGAAGGCAAATAAAAAATGCAGAGATACAAGTCTATAAATATAATCCTTCGGGAGAACCCTCCTTTTTCCGATATAGGACGCTTTCTTTTGACTTCTTGAAATCCTCGCTGGTGACTTTCATTCGACGCTCACGTAAAGCCATCAGACCAGCCTCGGTACAAATAGCCTGAAAAAAAAGGAGTAAATTAAGTAAAAATGCGTCGCAGGAATGAAAAAATTCGTTTAAATAAAATTAAAATTATCAGGATATAAAGTATAATTAAATTTAAATTTTACTTTAATATCAGCGCCTGATAAATCGTCTTTCGCCATGATGAGTTCAGCAAGATTAACATCAGGAGCTAAAGTCATTCTGCTCGTGTGTATACTAAAGATTCTTCTTTTCGTTTTTTCATCAGGAAGAGGGAATTCTATCTTTCTATCAATTCGACCAGGCCTGATCAAAGCTGGATCCAAGGTTTCGATTCTGTTTGTCGCCATGACAACTTTAACGTCACCTCGACTATCGAAACCTAAAAATCAAAACGAGTAATGAAATTTATTATTAATAGAGAAAATAAATCGACATATTTATTGATTTTTAAAACTTGAAAAAATATACCGTCTAGTTGATTCAGAAGCTCCAACATAGTTCTTTGAATCTCTCGCTCTCCACCACTGTTGCTGTCGTAACGTTTCGTTCCCACTGCGTCAATTTCATCTATGAAGACAATTGAAGGCGCATGTTCTTCAGCAACCCTGAACAATTCTCGAACGAGTTTTGGACCGTCACCAAGGTATTTTTGAATGAGTTCTGATCCAACTACTCTTAGGAAAGTTGCCGAGGTTTGATTTGCCACGGCTTTGGCTAAAAGTGTTTTTCCCGTTCCTGGAGGTCCGTAGAGAATTACTCCTTTCGGTGGTTTTATTCCCATTTCTTCGTAATACTCGGGATGCGTCAAGGGAAGTTCGACAGACTCTTTAATTTCCTGAATCTGCGTATCAAGACCTATAAAAAATGAGAAGATTATATTTAGTAATTTTAAAGTTTATTTCCCGATATTTTATTAATTTTAATTCCTTTGAATTTTTGAAACTCACCGCCAATATCAGCGTAAGTTTCTTGCGGTGCCTTTTCTAATTTCATCACAGTTACCATAGGATCTGTGTCGTCTCCTAAAACTCCAACGACAGCATGAACTTTATGGTTCAAAAGAACGGAACAACCAGGTTCCAATTGATCTTTGTCTACGAAGGAGAGGATCGAAACGTAGTGCTCCGAACCAACGGAGGTGGAAACTATTGCGTGATTATCGTCTATGATTTCCTCCAAAGTTCCAACTGACATCGGCGTTCCTCGAAGATCGTCTACCTTCGATCTTTCCTCTTCGTTCTTCTCTTCCTGGGGCTTTAGACGTTCTTGGTTCCTAATGAATTCCTCCTCCATGAGTAGGTAATCCTTGATGCGTTCGAGCTTCAAAAGCTTCAGTCTGCAACGAGTATGAGGTGTGACTTGAGGTAATTTGAGGGCAGCATCGGGTCCCTTAGTGCGTCGCTTCTTCTTCCCAACTCTCGTCGGAATCGGGGGTTCGTATTTCTTCTTCTTGTCCTTGTCGTCCTTCTTGTCTCCGCCGGTTCCTCCGGCTCCTGACTGGTTTTGTCCCTGCAATTAAGAAATCACTCTAAGCCAAAAGCGCCCTCTAAAGACGAAATCACTCTCTGTTGCGTTTCTTTTGCACAAAAATACAGAATAGTCTTTCATAAAAGGTTCTTTGGCAGAAGTACAATAAATGAGGCATTACTCCAAAAACGAATTAACAATAACGTTAATTAGTATTACGCATTAAACAATAAATCTAGAATTTGAAAGTTAATAATGATCTTAATTTTAAAGCAATTATCGAAATTAATTGAGTCTCTGTGCCCATAATAGTTTAAAGAAATTAAAATTGTTCTCCATTGTTTTGAAAGTGACAAGCAGAAATTTCCTTACATAAAAATAATAACTAGGGTTACTCTGTAAAAATCATAAATATGTTTTTTACGCTTTTCTGTATTGCAAATTAAATTTCCTATTTACCATCAAGAAAATTCTTTATAAGAAAATTTGACATGGATTTTGAGGTTAGCTGTATACTATTAATGAAGGCACGATAAATATAGAACCGTAATGTGTGTAATTTATTTTATAAAGAATAGATAAGAGAAGAATTAATTTCACGCTTTTTTTTAGAAATAACAGATAATGTTACACTATTAAAAACTTACCATTTACGAGGCTCAACTCTTCACAATCACGAGAAGAAACCACAAAGTCATTCCTTGCTGAATTCCGCCATTTTGTTTATTTTTTCAGGGACGAATATATATCGATCTCTCGAAAAGCAAGCGCGAAAAAACTCAAATTTCAAACACAAATAAATAATAATAAAATAATTATAGTAGTAGTGATTAGATCCATTTAAAGCTTTCAAAAAATGGAATTGAAAGAAAATTAGTAAACTATCAAAACCTATTTAAATAAATATTTTAAAAAAGGAAAATTAATAAAAATAATACTAACGAAATTATTTTTACATAAAAAATTTTTGGTAAAAGGAAGGAACAAATAAACAAAACATGTCTTTTCAAATTTACATTACAAATGTCAAAATCTATACAGTTGATTAAATTGAGATGTAAGTAGTAATAATCATACCGTCACAATCCCAATAATGACAGCATCCACACATTTACAATAAAAAATACCATGTTTACATAATACGCATATGTACTGAAAAAAGATTCACAATCTACAACTTATTAATTTATTATTTACATTTCCTGTTCAACTGCATCTGCTATAAACTAAAATATTGCTGTAAAATTGTTCACTAAATAATAGAGGGTCACTAAATTACAGAATGCTATCATTTACGCGAATTATTACTATACAATAATTCATATCATTATACAATCATTCTTATTGTGAAATAATTATTTACTTTAACTAAACAGCGATATACCTAATTCAACAAATTAAATGAAACAAACTGCGTTTTAAACTAAGTTGATTTTTCTATTATTCATTGTTAACTTTACAGCATTTTTCTACAGGATAATTATAATCCAGTTTTTATTCAGGATGCGCATTCATATCAATTTTATTTAAATACTTGTTTTTAGTTGTAAAATTAAATTATTTTAATTTTTGAAAAATATACATATATAAAAGAAAAAATTGACTTCTTACTCTTGGTGCCAAGAGAAATTTTGGAAAATGGTTTGATTTAGAAATTTATTCTTGATAATATCATTTAAAGAATTGTATTTAAATCTTCCAGTGGCAAAAATTATTAGAGGAGTAAATATACCAAAATTTCTTTAGTTTAAAAATAAAAATTCATGATCTAATACTAAAATTCCTATATTCTCACTTTTTTCAATTTTTACCTTATTATTACAATTTGGTCTAAAAATATAAAAACTTAATTCTGCCGCTGGAAATTAATTGAAATTCAGTATCTAAATATAAAAATCCTGGCCTCAAAATTCTGACACTAAAGCTACTCTCGAAGAGACTGAATCTCGTTTTGCTTTGTAAAATCGTGAAATTCGCAAACGCACCGAGTTTCCACAAATTAAATTTGCTTCGAGTAGTTTTATTAAATGAAAACTATCATAACTTAACACAACTGCTTTCTCGGACTCTCCCTGAGACTAAAATTATCAACTTTCTGCGCACAATAATAATAGATTCTTCTCTGTACAAAATATTTCTCCACTAAGTGTAGTAAATACAGATTAATGACTTAATCGCGTCGTCCACGCAAAAATCCGGAAAGGCAAGACATGCACTAAAAATTATTTTTCACAAGACGAGATTTTCTACAATCTTCACGCCTCTATCGATGAAGCTTTTCTCTTCAGGATCTTCAAGAAAGGAAGAAAATAGAGCGAATTTTATCAAAATCAACCCCAGTAAACTCTCAAAGAGTTTCTTTATCTCTAGCTTTTTTTTTTCAACGATATGGCTCTGGCGTTGAGAAAGACACAAGATGCATCGATTTTGATACAATTTGTCATTTTCTTCTCAGAGGTCAGACTCATCTTGAACAACTTCCTCCGAACAGTTTCTAGTGGGGAGAAAGAGAAAGTAAGATAAAAGAACGCAAGTAAATTTAAATTAAATTAGCTACAACAAAGCTCGGCGAGATTAGATTGATTGTTAGAAAAAACAAAAGCATTAAGGAAATGTAAAAGTAAAATTGATTTAGTATCACTGTCTCCTAGTTTGAAAATTTAAATTTCTCTCATGTTTAGAATTCTGGAATTCAGAAACGATAAATTTTTAAGTCAACGAACTTGAAGAATCCAAATTTCAAGACTTTGAATTTCAAAGTATCGAAATTGAAAAGCACCTGAATTTTCTATAAATTTCTTTATCTAAAAATTTGATGTGTCGGAATCAAATAAATAATAATATGTTTAAATAACTTTAATCGACAATATATTGTAGGCAATATACTTGTAAAACTATATTACAACTTATCTTTAATGTACGATTCATGTACTATAAGGCTTTTTTCTCAAAGATATACAAATAACAATCGAGCGTCGCGTCGCCAGCGAACGTAAGTTACATAGGCACAACCGGAAGTCACCGTCAGTCACAACGTTAATACACTACATCACAGGTAGTAAGTAGTAACAGAAGGCAACACTTATTATGATTAATGATGCTAATAGAAAATTGATAGCGTGATAGCAGCTGTAAATGATGATGTTAAGAATAAATAACGTGGATTACGGATTACGTAAATAAGAAACACTATTAATATGAATTAAGAACAATTACAGTAGGAAAAAGGCTTCGGAAATTTTTTCAGAAAAACGAATCGATTTGCAAAAAAGAAACGAAGTTGCTTTTTTAATTCCGAAGCCTGACAGGAACACATCCAGGCACGATTAGGAATCGATCAGACACTGTTTTACGTATGTCTCAGAAGTGGTATTTAATGTTGATGCCTTTTGGTTAATAATTCGATTTATACAAACAACAGTTATTGAACGATTTCGTGGAACTGAGGTGTGAACAAGGAGCGCAAAAAGAAGCACCACAACGAATCTCTAAAAATATAATACTCATTCTTGAAAAATCACATAGATTTACATATATCGCTAGTCGATGCTTCTCATTCATAAATCAAATTGAGTATTCTCATATACATAATTTCTTAAAAATTTGAAACTTGAAATCAACCTCAGTTGGGTCACTTTCGCAGAAATTCGTTACCGGTTTTTGGTAAAACCTTTCTATGTACCATAACAAAATCGAAGAGGAAAAATATTATTTCCTCGGTACTTCAAGTTCACTTTTTAAAGAAGAGGAACTAACCAATTTCTAAATAAACTAACTTCTGGACAGAATTAACTTCTGAAGGATTTTTGAAATCCTTGTAATGTTTTTAAACTTAGAGTCGACTAGTGAAAAGTATTTTATTGGCTCATGAGATTCTTTGTGATAATTTAAATTATCAGGTAATTTCGAATCTTTTGCGAATGTGACTCTTGGGGTATAAATACAGGGACGTGAGATGGTAGCAGGTAAAAGGCGAAGGGAAAGCGGAAAAAGGAAATGCTTGAGCAATGGATGCGATAGGAAGGAGCGTAGTTTTTGAAAATACATTATTACAACCTTCGAAGTGACGCCATACTGAGTGTGCTGCACTTTGCCTTCCGGGTCGGTTGCACCGACATTGGTGCTACTAAAACTTCGTCTCTATTTTGCGAACCTGGACCACCATTGCCCAGTTCCTGGAAAGAGACAAACATTTATTTAATATTTTATCTACTCCAGCAAAAAAAAATAGGCCAGTAATTTTTTAAGGAACTAAATTATGCTTCAGCTTTTTTTCAAACTCTAAAAATTAAAAGTCAAATTGTATAGTTATTTTTATATCAATAAACTTCACCAGCCTGTCATATGCATGCAAGACAAATTTCAAACATTATAGGTACTTACATTGTATGTATTACAGATAAAATCCGAGGGTCTTGCGTAAGCGTTAAGACAGAAATTGTATCTAATAAAATTATTTGAAACGAAGCAGCATAAATAGACATCCGTCTTATGAATAAATAATCTCACATTTATAAAGATTGTAAAAATTCGTATAAAAAATTTTTTTTAAGTTGTAAATATAAATTCTTCTAAGTTTTAAAAATTACTAACGTAAATTTTTAGTAAATATCAAAGGCAACTGCGGATTATAGTATTAAAAAGCTAAAGCAATTTTTTTATTGTTATATGCTTTATAAAGCGTTGATTATGGAACTCTTAAGATTAGAAAGCGATTTTTGACGCCGTGAACAAATAAAAACCTTTTTTGAAAATTCGTACTGCATGCAGACCAAAATTCACACAAAATAAGCTCTTTAAAAAATATCAACTAACGTTAATATTGTTGCAACTCGCCAGTCTCATTTGAGCAAGCTGCTGACTCGCAGGTGTGAGGCTGTGTGTCGATCCAAAAGGCGACATCATCGTCGACATTGCCCTTTTCAGTTTACTTGGCGTTTTATTAAAACTGAACGCTCGACCGACTTTCATTCTCGTGCGTGATGCGAACCTGAACAAAGAAATTAATTTATTCAGAAGAGTTCAATCGTCAAAAATTCCATAAAACTGCGACGACAAAACTTTTCTTCCTCCCTCAAAATTCAATCAACGAATCAAAACATTTCAAGATAAATTACACTGATCAACAAAAATGACCTATGTCCCCGCTGAATGGGACATATCATTTCTGAAGTACTTTTAAATGCTAAACATGAATCTGGCTTTCGTTTGTTGCTATCACGTATAGTTTATTAGATATTTGCAATTAAAATTGTTAATAAAAAATTGTTTAACAATTTTTTTTAAGAGTGAAAATTTTTTTCCGCCCTCAACGCAGGTCATCTTGATGCGTTTTTTAACGCAGTTTGCTTTGGCGATATCTATAACGGTTTTTGAGATATTCTCAAAAAACTGAAAAAAGTGCTAAAAATGTTCTGAAAATTCAGTGCTCTGTAATTCAGGACATATTTACTTTTTAAAAATAAACAATAGTTTGATTTATTTGCTTTTTTATGAAGAATAATTATCTGGACAAAAATTTAAATTCGGATTATCCGTTTCTAAAATATTTTGAAAAATGTGTACCCTTCTTTTCAATTTCCGAAAAGTTATACTAATTGCTGTGCTAGGCATCAGATCTTCATTTATTCATATTAAAATGTTCGAAGTTTGCTGGAGCGAACATGTTTTTTGATCGGATCGTCACAGGTGAGACTCCAACAATAATTATTTAAATAACTTTTACAAACAAATGCACACTTTAACCAAATTTTCATGGATACACTGTAAAAAATCCGTTGTAAATGTATCTTTATGTCCACTGATTCACGTGGTAATATTACAATCTTAGTGTAAAATTCCAACGTTAATCACTGCAATTTTACACTAAAAGTGTAATATTACCACGTGAATCAGTGGACATAAAGATACATTTACAACAGATTTTTTACAGTGTAGGCTTTATTTTTTTCTGTGCAATCAACTCGAAATGATTTGCCACAGTCTCCTTGCTGCCATATTTTTCACAATTACAAAAATTGTTAATTATGTGAACAATTTTTATAAACAAATGCACATTTTGACCATTTTTTCATAAATATACTCATTTTTTTGCGGAATGAACTTAAAATGTTTTGACAAAGACTCCTTGCTACCATATTTTTTATAACAATAATTGCTACTTATATCAACAATTTTTATAAACAAATGCATATTTAAACCATTTTTTCATGAATAGGCCTAATTTTTTTGGCATGAACTACATTCGTTTATAAAAATCGTTTATATAATTAACCTCGTTATTAACAGTTTTTGTCACTTTGAAAAATATGATAGCAAGGAGTCCCTAGAAAGACATTTGTAGTTCATGCCAAAAAAAAATTAGGCCTATTCATGAAAAAATGGTTTAAATGTGTATTTGTTTATAAAAATTGTTGATATAAGTAGCAATTATTGTCATTATGATAAATATGGTAGCAAGGAGTCCCTGGAAAGACATTTCCAGTTCATTCCACAAAAAAATTAGGCCTATTCATGAAAAAATGGTCCAAATGTGTATTTTTTAATTAAAATTATTCACATAATTAACAATTTTTGTAATTATGAAAAATTTGGCAGCAAGGGGACTGTGGCAAATCATTTCGAGTTGATTGCGCGTAAAAAAATGAAGCCTATTCATGAAAATTTGGTTAAAGTGTGGATTTGTTTATAAAAGTTATTTAAATAATTATTGCTGGAATCTCACCCGTGACGATCCGATCAAAAAACATGTTCGCTCAAGCAAACTTTGAACATTTTAATATGGATAAATGAAGATCTGATGCCCAGTACAGCATTTAGTACAACTTTTTGGAAATTGAAAAGAAGGGTACACATTTTTCAAGATATTTCAGAAACGGATAATCCGAATTTAAATTTTTTTCCAGATAATTATTCTTCATGAAAAAACAAACAAATCAACCTATTGTTTATTTAAAAAAAGTAAATATGTCCTGAATTACAGAGCACTGAATTTTCAGAACATTTTTAGCACTTTTTTTCAGTTTTTTGAGAATATCTCAAAAACCATTATAGATATCGCTAAAGTAAGACGATATTCGCAAACTGCGTTAAAAAACGCATCGAGATGACCTGCGTTGAGGGCAGAAAAACATTTTTCACTCTTAAAAAAAATTGTTAAACAATTTATCAACAATTTTAATTGCAAATATCTATTAAACTATACGTGATAGCAACAAACGGAAGCCAGATTCGTGTGTAGCATTGAAAAGTACTTCGGAAATGATATGTCCCATTCAGCGAGGACATAGGTCATTTTTGTTGATCAGTGTTATTTGAAAGCCAGCATATTCTCAAGTATTGTTTAAAAATAAAAATAAAACTGAAAAATGATCATGACTCAGGATCTAAAAATATGGAAGTTAAGAGTTGTGTTTTTTATTATAATTAATATACTGGGGGAAGGAAAGTTATTCACAAACAAAAGGATTTCGCAACAAACTAAATTAGATCAACCAAGAATTCCAGTTCAAGTTTAATAAAAAAATTAAAGCTTCAAGGTGAACACGAGAACACTTTCAAACGTGCGAAAGCGAAAACATTTTAAAAAATGGTTACACACATTGCAGGAAAGCGACTATAAAATTTGGTAAAATATTTCTTTAGTTTAGTTATTTTTAAATTTACGAATTTCTCTACTAAACTCAAAAATGTAAGGTTTGATTTTTTTATTTTATGTTTCTTGTAATATATTGAACTGGTTTAAAAATATCCCAAACACCGATTGACATCGAAATTCTAAAAAGCACTGAAAGGGTAGAGAAGCTATTAAAAAAAATATAATCAGCCTGGTGCGAAAACTGACGGTAGTGGGATATGTAACGTGGTTTCACACATGCTATTGAGTAGGAACACATACGGGTCCATATACTCCAGGTAAAAATTATGAAATAGGCTCCTGTAACCAAACGGTTTGTTACCGCATTATTCTTTTATATACATGCAAGAAACGAATAAAGAAACAAGATCTAATCTGATTTCTCGAATTTTAAACTGATTATTATTAGAAGACTGAAAATTGTAAAGGTATAAATTCTAAAGCTATAAAGATGTAAAGATATAAAGTTTAGAAAATTATAACGATCTATTCCCGAAAATTAAGAAAAGAAGAGATAAAGTCCGAAAGAAGATTTTTTTTAAGTTTCTTGTTCTACTTACTTAAATGCTTTACTTAATGTTCCTAATGCTACGTCACTAGTATCTATCTCCAACTGATGCGAATCAAGACTGATAAGAAACGTATCCTGGAAAAAAGAATGATATTTAGATTAATTAAAGGAATTGAATTAAAAGTTGAAATTAGGATTTAAATTTGAGATTAGAAACGTACCGCATCAGCTTTACAGACCGTATTGGCCATCTGCCTACACAAAGTACGCAGGTAGTTTGTCTTGTTCACTTCTTCGTCGGTGATCGTGAAAGAAAACAGCTTTTCCTTTAATTCCTGATTGCTTCGAACCATCAGCGCGAATACTTTATGGCACTCTGTAACAAACAAAAGTTTTTATTCATTACTTTCCGAAACTTTTTAGACCTTTAAATTCAAAAGACCTTGAGCTTTTGATCTTCGAATACAGAAGTTATTTTATATAAATATATAAAAAGGCTTCCATTTGTAAATTCATAAACTTGCCATCAGTTTCTCGAATGTCTACGACTTTCTTTATTGTACTAAGGGAAAGCATCCTGATATGTTTGTACGGTTTTGCCTGACTCAACTTGGCAGAGTGCAGACCGTTCACAGTATTGGGACTTTTCAGGGAATTGAAGGCCTTCGATCTTTTCTTGCAAATCTCCAGAGTGTCCGTGAAAAGGAAGAGAACCAAATGATCACCTCGACCACTTAAACCTTCGCTCAATTCCATGACTTCGCACTTGCCGATGAAGGATCGATGTGAGGAGACCAAATGAGGCGGGCAGTTGTCGATCTCGTTGAATATGTCAAACATAACCAACTGGCCTTCCGTTTTACGTTTGTCCTCATTTATGTAGGTCATCACTTCCTTAATACTGCTGATTGCATGTTCTAAGGCACCGTGGTCTGGATTATTCTTATTTGTGTGCTTAAGGATATCTAAAAAAAAAAAAAAAAGAAGAAATGAACTATTTAAATTGATTCAAAGTTTTTGGAATTTTGAGTTGAAAATTCTCCATACTTACCATTTAATAATAAACTAATACTGGGTAGTCTCTGCACTGGTTTGATCAGCAACTCCTTCAAACTCTGTCTTCCACACTCTGGTTTGGTCTGACAAATTTTGAGAAAGGCGTGGAACCTCGGTTTGTTTTGATCGCACTGGTCCAACATATCCTTTGTGTTCTCGAAAAAGTTGATATACGGAGGATACGCTGTCAGCAAATCTTGCGCGCACTTCAAAAATATATTTCCTATACTAACGTCCTCCATCCAGTTCGCTGCAATGTCCCGCAACATCTCCAAAATTTTTTTGTGAACTTCGTGAATCGGCGGGAAATTGTCGAAGATGATTTTCACCTCTGTGCTGTTTAACAACTCGCCACTCGTGTCTATCAAAACTTCCAGCGGCGATTTAAATAACTGAAATCAGAAGCAATTATTTGTATAAAAGTTTTGGTAAGGATAAACTTAAATAAAATGGAGGATCCTTACATTCATAATTGTGTTGAGGATTCCAACGTAATTGGATTCGGTTTGAACAAGCTCAAGAAAGACTTGATGGCGAGGTGAGAGATTTTTCCTTGCTGCCTCTGTACTCACGACTTCGACTTCTGGAATATCTGCCAGTTACGAACAAATTATTTTGAAATTGAAAAAAAAAAATAGATTTTGAGAGAAATGTAGTTAGAGATTTAAAATTGATTTACCATCCAGCAATTGTTTGTCCGGACTTGTTGTGCAGTCGAGAAAACTTCCACTGACGCTCAAATGACCCGCGTCACTGATGCTGGATCTCCTTTTGTGAACTGCTGGCGAATCAGTGCCATTTTGCACGAGACTAGATATCGTTTCTGCGAGTCTTTTGCGCTTTCTTCTCGTCGATGCTGTACTGGGTGTTGCTGCCTGTTGACTGTCTCTTCGAGCGGAAATAGAAGGTGACATAACAGACTCCAAATACTAAAAGTCAAATTGTAGTTTCATTAGAAAATGTTAATGTAAAATTCTTAATTAAATTTACAGAAAAATGAAGCTTACATCTTCGAACAGGTATTCTCTTTCATCAGCTGCACCTTCATTTTGCACAGACGTCCAAAACCATTCGGCCTTAACTATATGAGCTCTCACTGATACCAAATCAGGTAATGCGTTTACGTTTGATTCATCTACTACCTAGAGATAATAAAAAAATGAGACATTAGTGCTTCGAATTAATAAAACTGGGTTTTTCTGATAGACGATTCATGTGGGACATGTACAGAATATTTTCACAAGTCATGGTTAATATAACAAATATTTTTCTCAATTCGTAAATTAATTTTTTATCATTTATTCTTAGGATTTTAGTTAGTCACAAAATAAGGTCTTGCTTTGGAATTAATTGTAATCTACTTTGCAAAAGTAGTCGTAATTGACGGAATGGTTGAACCAACAGTTAAAATTCATGCAGAGTTGATAAAAATAGAAAGTTTCTTCATTAATTCTTTTCGTTCATTTTATTTATCATGCGAATTTTCGAAAAGAGTGTAAACCGAAACACGATTTGCGACATGGAGCAGTGCAGTTTTTATTTTTAAATCTTCAGATGGAACCGTTGAGTCTAGGTGAATTTTTAAACAAAATCTCAATTGATTTTTTTTCATTTCTGGTAAAATCGACAGTCAATTGTAAACGATACAACATTTAAGTAAAAAATAAACAATTTAGATAAAAACAAAATAAATTCCTCTTTCACCTTTTAAAACCCAGAAAAAAATTCTCCTAAAACAATAATCCAAACATTTCTCTGTAATCTTAAAACATTAAAAAGTAATTTAAAAAATACCACAAGAAATGGCTTGTCCTCCTTCCTCGATCGGTCATCTTTCGCGAAAGGAAGGTTATAAGGAGTAGACGGTGCATTTTGGCTTGCGATCTTTCTATCAGGAGCGAAAGTGTCAGTCGATTTGGTTTCAGGACTCGACAATCTTGCAATCTTGGCAGGAACAGGTAAAGGACTAGGCAGAGGAGTGTATTTCTGTCTAGGCAGGCTTTTCTGAGTCTGACGGGTTGGACTGACTTGCATGTACTGTTTAAACGTAGAAGGCAAAACCACATTACGAATCTTTGCGAAAAAAGAATTATTTAACTTCAAAGAATTCGGAAGCTTCTTATTTATCTGCGGCACGAGAACAGAACTATGAGAACTTGTATTATTTAAATATCGACTGCGATGTTTGTTTACATTTGGAGAATGAAACTTGAATTTCGATTTACGGGATTTCGTAGACTTCGTGACTGTCACGGAAGATTTACATTTTCTCCTTTTCATATATCGCCCCGGTGATACCGCTTTCTTGTTCGAGCCCACAAAAAAAGACTGTAAACGAAAAGTGCTCACGTTCAAAAAATCTACATTAGCTTTTATCAACCTTTCTCTATTTTCATTTTCTACAATCATCTTCTCGTAAATTCTGGACTCTGAACAAGGGAACGCGGGTTCGTCAATTTCCATCTCGAGAGAAAAATTACCCGATATTTTTTTCAGAGATATCTCGCAAAGCGAAGAAAATCCAGAATCTTTTGAAATCCGGGAGAATTTTGATAATGAAGACATATCAACGCTAGATTCAATTTTCGCACGAAGGCAGCTGAATATCAGGTCTGATTTTTCAGAGAGGCTTAAGTAACTGGAGGAAAAGTCCATGCAAATCGCGGAATTGAGGCTTGAAATTGCGGTAATGGAGTCACAAGAATTTTCAGAGCCGACTGTCGAATTCGAGAACAAAAATTTCCCTTCTTTCTGTAAATCGTTCTGTATTTTTTGTGAACAGTCAGGATATGAACCTCCACAGTCAGTCAGTTTGGTACTCGTTCCCGAAAGGGGAATGGTGTTAGTGAAGGGATCGTAATAAGCAAAGGAAACAGACTCGGTTTTCGATCTGCGAAGAGGAACCTGAAGAGAATAGCACAGATTCTTAAAGTATGGTAGCGTGTTGTTCGCACTGTCGGTTATCCTGCACTGATTCTTGCCTAAGTCGTTCACCTAATAATGCAAGAAACTAAGAGTGTTACTAAAAGTGTGTGAAGGCCAAGAGCTGTGTTTGAAAAGTGTAAGTGTCAAGAATGAAAGGAAAGATTTAGGAGAAACTTACCACGTGCGTGCAATTTGGATCGTCAATTTCTGTAGGTTCTCCACCTTGCTGCTGGAGAACTTCGCACATGTGCTTCTTCTCTTCCTCAGGAAAACCGAAGAAGCAGACTTTTGCACCGTAAAACGGTTTTAGTTTACAGGCTGCGATCTGAAAACCACAATTCGGTTAAATTTTTCGTTCTGCGAATACTTAATAATTCTTAATTTAATTTAAATGCAAATATATAACTTACCAATTCTTCATTGGTACCATAACAGGTAGCATCGTCTTTCATGTCCCAAAGAGCCGTCACCCAATTCATAGACATTATAGGAACTCTGAACGTGACAGCGTACCTATACTTTTCACCACCACAGCAATTCGCAATGAGGTGCGTCACTTTCGCTCCCATTTCTTTCCGAATGCTGCCTCCCATGTTGTGGATCATGTTGATAAGTTTTGTCTGCAAGTTAAACAACGTTTTCAAGTTGAAGTGAAGTTTTAAGATATTTTTTCCAAGAGACATAAATTATATCTTACAGAAATAAAATTAATTTTCTTACCAGTTCATCTCTCTTCCTAAACCCAGTAAATACGACCACCGTTCCTGTCATTGCTTGTGTGTACATTGGTCGATTATTACTCGGTAACGACTCCTTCTTCTCCGCCAACTGTAAGAGAGCTGTTGGCCCCAGTATTCTAAAAGAATGAAAAAATAACATTATAAAACCAGCATATCAGAAATATTCAACAAACAAAATTCCTTTAATTTACTTTTAGACTTAATTTTCTATATACAAACTCAAGATCGGGTTCTATCTAGCATTGTACCTAATATTTAAATACCCCTCATACTTCAGAGGCTTTGAAAGCAAACTATAGATCAAAGCAAACTATAGATCAAAACAAACACATAAACACAGGCCAAGCATTCAATTTTAATGTTAACTTTTTGTAAGATTCAAATATCTTAATTTGTCAATATTATTGTTATTGTACCGATTTTTTAAAACAATACGTGAAATACGAGTTTGAAAAAGATCGATAAAAATTTCAAGCAAGGAAATGTTTGATATCGAAGCTTTAATGGTATTTTCTAAACAATACTGAAATCTGGAATTGAATTGTTTCACAATGATCAATAACGAAGTTCACCTGTGAGCACTCTTGTGCAACACGTCATATTCATATCCCTCGAATTGTTTCAATATAAAGTAAGTGCAGTGCGCTGTATCTTCCATATATTCTACTCCTGTTCGGGATTTTAACACTGGTACGCTGAATTGCTGAGCAGCAGCTCCAAGCGCCGGATCCTCACTTGCTTCACCAACGAGGCATATCCTCTTCTTGCGTGGTATTATTAATGCTAAACATAAAAATCAGGATGTAAATATTAACGTTTTTCCGTTCATGAAATACTGGCTGAAAATAAACCGACTACAAATGAATTTTTAGTCAATGTTTTATATTTAATTAAGTTTTTAATTTACAATATGTGAATCTATTTCAAAGTAAAACTTTATTTTTACCTAGAATTTGGAATTCAACATTTCAGAGTACAAATCTAATCCTCAAGAGAATAAAAAATATAATTCCTCAAATTTTAAATGACGTATTTGCATCAGGAAACGCGTCATCTAAAATTAAATGAGGCACTAGAAATGCGAATTATTTTCCGTCCAGAATAGGCAGAGGACTGGAAAAAAAACATTTAATAAATGCAACAAGCAGTTTTATGTCTGCTGTAATCATTTATATCTAGGATGCAAATGAGCATGGGAATATAAACTTGGAGCATATTCTCTCTTTAATTCAGTTACGAGTTCAGTCGAGTTTTCCACCAATGAAAAACAAGAATAAAACGAAAATGAAACGAAAATAGGTATGAGACTCTGGATTGTAAATTCTTGTTATCTTATTGATAACGAAATAAGGAATGGTGCCAAATGAATGCTTTCGAGACGTTTCAGACAACTACATTTAAGATTTAGAAATTGCTGAGTTGTAACCGTTTCTGATAACTTTCTCGACTTTTTGAATTAATTATTATTTTTAATATTAAATTCAAATATTGAAGAGTAATAAAATATTAAACTACATCGGTTAGAAATTCGTATTAATGTCCTGGTTTATTTTTGGAAAAACTTTCCTTTTTTATTATCGACTGTAGCAATTTGTATATTTTTACACAAAAACTTTTTTCGACTAATCGAAAAGTCTGTAATAAAAATATCAGTACAATATTGATGACGTGATGGCTAATAACGTGCTTTAATATTCGTGTTGAGAGCTGAAATGCTTCTCTTGGAATTTTTTAATAATAAACTTGTACCTAATAATAAAGGTAGTAAAATTTCTGCTAATAAAGTAAATAATCTAAAGATAATTAATTACTAGAAATAAATAGAAAAGTTCAAAAATGCAAAAAAGTTCGTAATATTGAAATTTACATAAGGAATTACCAGAATGACAAAAAGGAACAATTTTTACCAGTTTTTCGCACATTCTTGTATCAGATCAGTGTTCTCAATCATGGATTTAAAAATAGATTTCCTTCCTTTCTTATTTTTGAAACTTTACTTGTCCTTTCTGAAAAATTTCGATAATAAAGAAACATGCAATATATACAGATAAGAAATCTGTTATTTTATGATTGTACATTATTAAACTCCAGTGGAATTTCGGATATAAAACATCCCACTTGATACCTTTAAATTTAGACATAGTTTTCAAGTCTGAATTTGAACTGACCTCAACAAATAAATAATGTTCCAATGTGAATAAAATATTTTGTAATCAAATCAAAATCCAAACAAATTTATAACAGATTAATAATAAATACAATCAATACTATGTGCAATTCATTAAAATGCAATATAGGTTATGTTTCAAAATTATTTATATGTAGTTCTTATCGATCCTATATTAACTAGAGTAGCATCTTCTTTGTCTCGAATTAATTGAACTCAAAAACCTTTCAATAGATTGTCTGCCACATGAAATATGAATAATTTTTAAACGGAAAAACCATATTTTTCCTGTTTTAGAATAGGTTATGTTTACATACTAGGTACATTTAATTTGTAATTAGGAAACACGAATAAAGATAAACAGAAAAACCATTAAAAATATGATTTTACCGTTTTAAAATTCATATATCAAATTTATATGAACTGCAAGTCATAAGGTTAATAAATTAATGAAAATAAAAATACCTACGCATCCTACGCATAATCATCCTCTAATTTCCAAATGAATAAGGTGAATAAAACTCAAAAATATCCTTTTCAAGGACTTCTAGAATTTCTAGTCAAAATCAAGAAATTAAACAATTAGAGCGAGCACTTGAAGCACACGTGCTTCTCAATTAAGAACGTCAAGATATCAATACCAGGTAAAAATTGCAGCCAATGGCACTGCGAAAAAGCGTCAGCAGAGATAAGAGTTCGACAAATCGACTGTCAACATAGAAGTTCTCAACAGAAAATTCTTGGCTTGCAAAGTCAAATGTCCGAAGAAGACGAAGAAGATGAGAGCCATTATACTATATACAATAACCTTATCGTTCAAATCTCGAGATGATTCAACTTCGGTTATCGGAAAGAGCAGACAATGCAATTCTGCAAATATAGAAAGTTTACGAACTACGGGAAAGAAAACAGTTCAGCGCTGACGTAATTTAAAACTTGCGAGCCGATGTCAAGGCCAAGTTTACCTATGAAGACACGAAGGTTTTTCTTGGAAAATCGCCCTCGCAAATCCCACCAGGGGTCCTTCATGAAATTAAAGGGAAATGCTTGGAATGTAGTCGGTGACTCAGTGAATTTGACAGATCCGAGTCGAAGGGGTAAGAAGGTCAAGCAAAGATTTCGGGAGAAATTTTTTTATTTCAGGTAGGGTTACCGACAGGTGCTCGCGCCTTTACAAACTCGCGAGAAAAACACGCGGCATGAGACGTGACTCGCGGCATAAAAAACACATTTTTTTCAAAAATTTTTATCCAAAAAAGGAGCAAAAATAACGAGGGGGACTTACGTTCACTCCTGGCCGCCTCTTCACTATTTATATCGCTGATACTACTATGAACGCTTCGCTCTTCCATTTTGGCCGTTTGTTACAACATCGGTCCGCTCGTTCACTCTCGTTTTTTCACCAACAGCGCGGCCCGCACTGCCCTCCAGTCCCATAGACATATGTTTTTTCTGACGATTTACACATACGAGAAAAAAGGCACAAAACGCGAAAACACGCACGCAATATTTACCATGCAATTGTATCCTCTGCCGATTTCATTCGCGACTGTCTCTCTCGCGAAGTGTCTTTTCCCTCCCTCCCAGTTTCCGTTATGTTGTCTCACTCGCGCGAACGTCCCTTTTCGGGGGCAGGAGATTGAGATCTTCCTTTTCTAACTAAAGCGGTTGATAAACCCACCGTTTCACTCGCTCAAAAACGCTCGAAAAAGGTTGTCGATGAGCTCTGCTATTCGCCGAAATAAAGGTCACGTGGGATGCATAATCATGATGGCAGTCAAAGATGGCAGTCAAAGATGGCAGAATTTAAATTGAATGTCTAAATTCTTGAAAAACTTTTGGGAAAAGTGTTGAATATCTTATGTTGAGTATGTAATTTTAAGCTAAGATTATGAAAAAGTGGTGTAAAAGTGTGCTTTTTTAAACGAGTGATCATTGTTGCAGCTAAAGGAGTTTCATAAAACTTATTCAAGTAGATCCAAAGATGTTTGTTTTGACCGGTTTCACCGGTATCTAATTACTTAATTATTACTATTTATACGTCCGTTTCGCAGTTTTTTATCGTTATTTTTTTCAGTTTATAATTATTTAAACGCACAGAGAAAAATATAATCAAATTTGATAAAATTTTCTTTCCTAACCTCAAATTTTATTATTGCTTTAGAATTGTTTCTAAAAATATATTTACGAAATATAATACGAAAAACTAACTTATTAACCATGGAAAAATTAAGTAACGAATTACTAATTATTACTAATAATTTTTACAATAATTACTAATAATTTTCGAATATCTCCCAATAGACATAATAAAAATAGAAGCAGGTGTGAAAATTCTATATAATTTTTTTTATTTTAAAATAAATATCCACGAAATATCCTGACTTGATTTAGTGTTTTTTTTTATGTTGAAAATAAAATATTCTGATATGCGTCTCAGAGGACGACATTCAATCTATAATTAAATTTTTGGCAGTGTCTTGTATTACGGAAATTTCTGTACAATTAACACACAACATAGTGTGGGCCGAGTCTATTGTTACGGAACTTTCCGTAAGAATAGCCTGTCCTCCCTTTGAACTTGTTTAAACATTTAGGTACTTTTAAGAAATCGCCTGATAAAAAAATGAAAAACTGTATGAGTCCAGAAATACAATACAATTAAGAAATTCACAGCGCCAAATTTTGAATCTTTGCTAGGACACTGTCTTTCCATATTTAAATATTCTAACACCGTTTATTATAATTATAATACAGAATTATCTAGAACCACATATAATTTTGGCTTAAATTCTAAGTGTTATTTTGTCATCTTGTTATCCTGCACAGCGATTTTCTAGCCGAAAAAATAATTTAAAACATATTCTACGAACTTTCTTTAGACACAGTCAATGTGGTTGAAATAAAAATAATTGAAAATAGTAAATCGATAAACTTTGTAGTCATAAACCAAGTAGAACATATGAATAAAAAATTTACGATTTTGATTCACGAATCATTCCTTTTAAATTAATACAACTTTTATTATCATTCATACAAATCAGCAAGCCAACAATATGAAAAGCTTAATTCACAGAAATTAATTTTAAAAAAAAAACATCATGACGACATTAAAACGAGGCACAGGTGGTAAATCGCTAATTATAATCCCTACTCTTTTCTTAAGTTTCTTAAATTGCACTCAAATACAAAAACTCATTTAGCAGTAAATAGAACCTTTATACGTTTATTTTTGTACAATTTTCGTCCAGTTGGATTACATTCTCAAGCACAGTATATTCTTTACGACCAAGAATAAAGTGCGTACAAAATTCGGCCGTAAAATTTTGATATTCTTGCTTTGGATAAAATTTTCTCTTCTGTAATTTAAATAAGTAATTGAAACGTTTACGTCGATTTACTTGCACAACAAACGCGTCGGTCGTGAGTTAATATTATTATTGGAAAGTTTTTCTTACAGTAATTGTAAAATACTTAAACAACTTTATGACTTTTCTAATCTCTTCGTTCACTGAGTTATTTTGTGTGTTTCCTATTTCATAAAAAATAAAATATTTTCCGTGCTCTTGATGCTTCCACAAGTATCAAAAACAAGCAGGATTAAATAATTACATTCTAAAGTGTTTTGGTAAAACAGTTCAATTGAAAAACAAGAAAAACCCTGTTTTTACGAATATAATCTTTAACTGCAAGTCTTTTAGTAACAATATTTCCTCTGTAAACGGATTATAAAGTTTTATCTCATCGTACTTTTCTTACTGACGGCATCATTCTTTTAGGAAAGAAGGAGACTAAATCTCGCAACAATGTACAGACACAGTGAGTTTTTCGTCTCTAAAAACTACTTAGAAATTGCTCTATATAAAATAGTCCATATAAAATCGCTAGTGAATTCCAAACTATAAAAAATCACTCGAAATGGCAGAATGCACTTCACATTCAAATACAATGTGCAAACCGATTTTCTTACAGTCCTCAATTCCAGTAATTCGACGAAATTTTCTTTCCTGATAACGCCTGACCCCAGATTTTCGAGCTAGACACAAATTTGCGAGCCAGCCTTAAAGTTTTGAGGAAAAGCTTTTCGATTTCTCTTCTGCCTTCAACAAATAGTTTATTACAAAATATTACGTACTTGAAGAAGTCTAGAACCGTTTTTTATTGTTCAGTTTCGATTCGGGATTTTATAAATTAGTCTATTGAAACTTGTTTCGCAAAGTTCTTTTTATATCACAACTATTTTTAATGTTTTAATTTTAATCTTGATTTCAATCGAGATTTTAATCGCAAATCGAGTTCAACAATTAATTCTAATTTTTCATAATCTATAATGCCCATACTTCATCGTTTATTGAAAAATAAAAAATTAATTACTTTATATATACCTTTTCAAAATCAGAAACTAAATCCGGGGTCGTAATAACGCAGAAATTTAAGTATAAGTACTTAAGAATTCATTTAAGGTAACTGTATCGGTTATTTCCAAAAGAGAGTTCAGGACGTGAATTCACAGCAGAAAACTCGTTGGGGCGACGCAAGATTGAAATCGAATGCTAGAATCCATTATTTAAAATAAACGAACCCATTGATCTTCAAAGATCATGTTGGTGAAATTAGGGTTTCTTAAATAAAGTTTGCTAGATTTGGTCGAGTCGAACGAGAGGTTTCTCAGGTTCCTCTAAGGATCACTTGGACATTCGATATTCTTCTTCGTCGTCGCTATAATCGTCGCTTAAGTAGTGACTATGTTTCGAGAGTTCGAAGCGACCAGCCTTTTTGGGTGGAGGACTGAAAAAATAATTAATTAATTAATTAACTAGTCATTTGGTGATTAGAAGTAATAAACTAGCTATAATACTTGGAAGACTGGAAATGCTGGAAGGACAGTTGAATTTTGAAAAAGGATTCTGGAAATATTCAAAAGATTAATTTTTTTATTTTTAAATACATGAAAGTTATTTCTCGGTAATTTCAAACAAGAATTGGTTTTGTTCTAAGTGTGGTAGAAAAGTTACCAATTTGCAGTGAAAATTCGAATTAACGACTGCACAGCCCTAGTTTCTGCCAATGACTTTGCACTTTATATTTGTCTGTTAATAATAATTTTTTCCACAGAAATAACAATTGAACAGAGCGACTGTAACACCCATGTTGTTTTTTTGTGGTATTCCAATTTCTAGAATTCGAATCATTTCAATAATATTGTTTTCTACACTTTCAAAGACTTTCTGTATGGATTCCACAATTTTTGTGAAGAAGTTCGAGAAATCTCAAAATAAGAGGTGTGTGTTATTTATAAAAACAAACTTCCATCAAAATACAAAAAACGAATAGGTTGCGAATAAAAATTCCAATTCAATTTGATTTGTGAATGAGAAAAACTAAAATGCTTTTCTAATAAAAGCCATCGAAAAATTGAATTTTAAACCGGTTGTTAGTCAAATGGAATGTCAAGTATTAGTCACAAGTCTTGTACCTTATCTGTTCTTCGTCATTACTGGCGCTACAACTGCTATTCGGACTGCCATCCCTTTTCGGGCTGGCCGGAGGCGAGAGCGCTTGCATTAAGCGACCTTTACTCTCGTTCCATATTGTCGACTGCAAACGAAAAAAAATCAACAAGAGAAAAAACTACTCTTATTCTACTCGCATCCTTCCTTCAAGCTGTCTTTCAAAACTCTCCTTAAATAAAAAATCATGCCCTACGGACAACAATTTACAAATAAAGAAACAGATTTTTAAAAAGACAGATTTTATTTGACAATCTTAGATACTCATAAAAAATGCAAAGGTCTGAAAATACGCACTTGATTCTAACGTATAACAATCTAAAGCGGTGCAAAAAATTAAAAACATTCCACACACAATAGTAGGTAAGAAAATAAGGGTAAAAAAATCCCTGAGATAAAATTCTAGATTCCTAGGTCACATTCTTCGACATAAAATTCGGTTCGTCTACTAATCACTCATGCATGCTTTGGTTACAACTTGCATTGTAAAATTAAAAAAACGTACAATGCAATAATTAAAAATGCCGTTAGGGCGTAAGTGATACTCACCAATCTTCCTTCACGACCGAATAAAAGGAGAAACGTATCGATAAAATCCCTCGATTTCTCTTCCCACTTACTTATTATGTCCATTCTTTTCTCCCCAAAGTTCTCCATTATTTGTTTGCCTTTGTCTTTCAAGTCATCGAACTTGTTTTGCAACCTAAACTTCTTCTCCTGTATAATATACAAGTTGTTTTTTAATGTTGACAATTATTTCTTGTTGGATTTTTAAAGAAATCCCGGCTTCTGAATTTAGGGACTGGGTCTTTTAAATATGATGATAGATTCAATTATTTTAATTTAACTTACGTTTAGGAAAGAGACGTTAAGATCCTTGGCGCTGTATCCTCTAGCGAGATTCCTTCTGACGTAAATATCATAATCTTTGACTATTCGTGCGACGATGTCCGATGTCGACACTCCCTCTGTCCTCTGAGTAGCAACGAACATCCCTTTCTCTTTTAGTCTGGCGTAAACATCGTCTGCATCGTCCGTCATGTAGGGAATGTCATCATGAGCGACAAAATCAATCTGAAAAAGTAGATTTTTTCCTCATTAATCATTAAATTTTCTTAAATTCATGTGATTTGTTTTTAGTTCTCAGTTTTATGTGATAATAAGCACCTTGTGCTCTTCAATGAACTCATCATCTAATTCCCAAGGTGCATCTCTGACAACTTCGTCGACGTATCGACAATGCCTTACTGCATCGTACCTTTCTGAGTCGGTCATTACGGTTCTTCCTTTTTTGTTGTGTGTCAAGTCATCGTTGCACACTAGGAAAAAAATTATATAATATCAGTGACGAATCTAGTTATCGTAAAATTTGATGATTTTAGAGAGCAGATAAATTCGACTGTCCCGAAGAAAATTGTCTTAACAAAGATTTCCGATTACAGAGTATATCAACTATATTCTACTTCGCTAGAGTGTCGTATCTCCATTTACTAATACACAGAGATACACTTTAGCGAAGTAGAATATAGTTGATACACTCTATTTTCGGAAATCTTTGTTAAGACAGTTTTCTTCGGAACAGTCGATTTGTTCTTGATAATTTCGAATTGAAAGTGAAAGAATCTAACGCGTTACATAGCAACGCATCAAGAACAAATGATGGTCTAACCGGGCTTTTCCGCGTGTGAGAGCCGAGTGGCGCTCGTCAGCTAACTTCATAGTGGCGCTAGTTCGCTCTCTAATGATTATTAAAAAATTTTTGATTTACCTCCGACGATAAGGTAAACGTTTGGAAAGATATTTTTAGCTTGCATAAGCTGTCGAGCATGTCCTTGGTGGAAAAGATCGTATATTCCATCAGCGTAGACTCGAACTCTCCTAGAAGCTGAAAAAATAGTTCAAAAATATCATTTAGTAGACAAAATAAGTAAATAAAAAAAATATATAAAATATAAGTAAAGTTTAGAACTGACCTTTTCCGGATTTTGCCATTTCGAGCGAAATTTTTGCATTGTAATCGCAAGCGTCCCTTTCACTTAAAGCCTCCCGATCATCGCTGAAAGGCGCTTCTTTACAAATCGACTGAAATAATAGAGAATATTTTTAGTTTAGGCCAAAGAAACTTAAGAATTAAATATCAAAACTGAAATAAAATTCCTAAAAAAAGAAAATGTACTTAAAATAACTCAATATTGTTTAACGTGCAAAACTTGGTTGCTTCAGAATTAAAAAATAAGCGTTGTATAAAATTAAATATAAATTGCATTCGTAATTTGTGATTTTAATGTTAATTCCAACTATACAATTTTTCTATATATTCAAATAGGCTCGTAAGACCATTTTCATAGTGGAAATAAATAAAAGCTAATATTCTGAATAATTAAAATCAACTTTCCAATTAGCAATGAAAAAAATCAATTACTTGAGATGTAGTAATATCGGAAAATTTGTCATTCAAATGCTTCATATCCATTTGTAGACAAGACTTAGAGCAAATCGGTTTACAAAGGACTCCACCACTTTCCTGGAACTGAATTAAAAATGATGCACATCGCAATTAAATGCGATGTGAAATCAACTACATATCTATCTAACATCCAGTTCCGTAATTACAGTTTCCATTTAAGTTGATAAAATCATTGTGCTTTTTAATTAATTGCTTGCTATTAGTTTTTTTTCAAAATTACTAAGAACATTAGTATTCGTATAGTAATTTCTAAAATTGAATTTTAAATTGATCTGCTTTTTTAACTGAATTGATATATTAATAATTGGCTAATAGATTAATTAATTATGAATACAATCTTATTTTAATTTCGGATTGTCTCTGAAGATTGCAAATTACTATATACTTTCATCTGACAGGAAATTTTTCAACGATAGTAATTCATTCTTGTATTTCACCCGATTACATCATTAGTGTTATCAATGAGTCGGGTGTAATATTCATCACCCTATCTTAACTCAGCTTATAACTATAGGAAGATTTTATATGCCTCTCAGCGAGTCATCTTAAAGTTCTTAGAAGTGTGAAGCAATCACTTTCTTAGCTATCACTAAGTTTTGGCAACTGAACATATCAAACCACACTTTCAATTACGAACAGTAAAAAAAAACTCATGAAAATCTAACTCAAAACTAGAACTAGATAACACTTGAAACTAGGGATTTCACAACACAAATCTATATAATTTAATACTCTGATAGATTTTTTTAACTTGGCTAAGACAGAAATCAAAGTTCAGGATTCATGGATATCTTTCATAATTCATTTAATATCAAAGATTTATTTATTATTTTAAATAGAAAGAAAAATTTTCTCTGAATTTTTTTCAAGATTTATTTAATTTTAAGGATTTATTCTTTTCAGAAAATTCTATTAACTTTTCACTGTTTATATAATTAAAAATGTAAAATCTGGAGAAAATATCCATTCTCGAATGTGTATTTTGTATTAATTGAAATCCTATTAATTTGAATATTTTTTTAGTCAGAATAGATAAAGAAGCATTAAGATAGAAGTAGTAGAGGTTAGTGATAATTAAGTCGAAATGCGAGTATAATTTTTATGTGCAACTTATGTAAGACAATTTTTTTTTTTTAAATTACCGGGAAAGATGGTGACTCTTCTCTCGAACACGATGCATGATCTCCGTTTTGATTTTTCACATTAACAGTATTACTTTGCATTTCTTCTTCTTCCCTTGCTCTCTTTCTAGACATTTTTTTCGCTTTTAAAATCTAAAATCCATATGGTCTTGTCCAGCTGCAAATAAAAAAGATTCTGTTACAAAAATATAAATTTGTTGCTTTAAAAATAACAAATTTCATTTTGTATTTGGATTTTTAAAACTCCTAGTTTTAAAAATTTCTACTTTTTAATATTTTCATCAAGAATATTAAATTTCGAAATTGAAGCTCCAATATTTAGCGATCTTTTATTTCATTGAACAAATTGAATTGATGAAATGAATATTTTTTGTAAAACATGTTTCAAAGCATTGACTTCAATAATTATGAGTCAGTGCTCCAATTATGAACACAAACCATCTCAACCCATTTACAATTCTGATAAGAATCCACAAATGTCAATAAATTTTCAGAGAAACCAGACTTTCAAGAGAAAGGAAGTAGTAACGTACTTAAAAATGTAGCACAATTTTTATTTGTACTCCAAAATAAAAAAAAAAGCTTCCAAATCGTGAAAGACTAATCGTAGAAATTCCACAAAAAATTAAAGCTCTTGAAGACAAGACGGTAAAAACTTGATTTCTGAGCTGCCTTTTCGAAGACGTCAGATGAAAACACTTGATTGATTTGAAAACATGTGAATGCTGAGAATGTCATAGCAATGTCTCATGGCACTCCTCTAATTCCACTCACTCTGTATAAGCCCAAAACATTCGAAAACACTTTTGCTACAGTATTTAAACAATTCAAATTTATTAAAATAACCGTTTAGGCAGAAGATTTATTTCAACAATTAAAATGTATCCAATCAATTTAAGTTACAAATCCAACTGTAATAAACAAACAATCTACCACGAAACTTCTAAAAATAATAAATCAAAGTAAACAAAGTTTCTTGGGAAAACTACACCATGTATAAATATATATTCAATGAAATTGCGATGTAGGGAACAATTAGGGCGAGAGGTCCGAAAAATGAAAAACCGAAACCGAGGAAAATTAAGAAAAGTGGAACACGTTAATCGATTAAATTGAAAAAGACTAAAACGATCTTGACACTGAAAGCGAAAAATTACTCAAAATACAAATTGGAACCAACCTTTTCATGTCCTGATTTTAAGTTCCTGGTCACTTTCGGTCAACGGAGACGAATTATCCGGTTTTTGAAATCGAACTTTGCTCACTTTTTTTTCGAAAATCGGTACAACGTTATTTTTTGCTCCAGCACCATGCAACTGAATCGTTCAATCGTTGATTCGTTTTATAAATAAAATATTCGGATGACGACCGCCGATCTCGATGCCATATCATCAGCTGTCCGAGCAGACGTGGTCACCGTGGTCACAGCAGACGCCCGCAAATGAACTTATCTGCGCTTGCGTGAATGCTCTCCGAGTGGACGCGCACTTCGCGTCTTTCCGTTTTTGTCAAAATTCAACTTAATTAATTTATCAAATTTAATTACAACACCGAATTTCTAAAAAATGTCGCGATGAAATAGTATCTTGTGCCCGAGAAATAAGTGTACACCTCTCCACAATGCAAACTATTTTGAGGTTATGTTGCTTATTTTTTCTATACGTATAAACTGAAAAAAGGACGGAGTCGTGTCAACACAAAAAAAAAAGGCAAAAAATTAAAATCAAAGGTTATTTTAGTTTCCCCTTCCTTTAAATTACAGACTGTAATTGAATTAATAGTGCAAAATACTAAAAAATTTGCTGGCATTTGTTCCGAAATGCGTGGTTTTGGCGCGGAATTCAAATTTGACAGGTGCCGTGAAGTTAGATTTTTTTAGAAATTGTTTCAGGAAGCTGTTTTTTAAGTTGATATAGTTGAGAATTGAATAAATAATTACCTTTTTTAAGCTCTGGCGCCTGGGGCACAGTCCTCTAGTGGAAGAAAATTGAACTGGATCAAGAGTGATTGTTTTGTTGGATTTTTTTATCAATTCAAAATCAAGTAATCTTCTCTGACAGGTCGCTGAACTTTGAAATTTCTGTGGAATGGATTTTTTTATATGACCTGGTCAGGAAAGAATGTGATTTTCTTCTTCTTTTACTGCACTGTTTTAGATTGCTCACGCTCAGAAGAAAAATTTGACGTCGAATAACAAAATGCCGGTAGGGTGGGAGTTTTATGACGCAAGATCGGATGATCAAACGTCACTACAAACCGGCTTTCATACACTTGAAAATAATCGCGTGTGTTGAAAACACAATGAATTCGATCTAATTGCTCTATTTTCATCAGTAGTTAGTGTAGGAATATGCAGTAATTACGTCGTTGCACTTTATTATGATTATTATTTTTTTATTATTCTGTCTAATGCATTAACAAACATATTACTTAATTAAAATTCTTATGTTATAAAAATTGTTTTTCTTATACATAGTCTTGAAGAATATTATTGTACATTATAGTTTGATAATTTCAAACGCTTCCTTAATAATCATCCGATGAATTGCTTTCAGAAAGACAACAGAAATCAACGTTTTTGACGCCGGTTTTCGTGATTAAGTAAACCATAATACCCTCAAGAAAAGAAAATACTAATTTAATTTTGAGGATTCTATCGTTATTTTGTCTTTTCATTACCTCAGCAGCATAATTTAGTAGTCTTTCGCGAGATTCACTTTTTCTTATTGTGGCAGTGAGAACTCGAAGACGTGCTGCTTGTTGAACAATTGAATGCAAACAACCAATGTCAAAAAGGGTTGAAGACTCGTCACTACGTTCGCACATCAGTTCCTCCAAATTTTTCATTATGTTCTGCGGTATGCAAGTCACGTCATCTAATAATTTGATCTTTAAAGAGCGAAGTTTTTCCAACCTTGCTAAATTGGAAATCCCAGCAGTCGTTAATGTGTAACAATCTGTAAACCAAAAATTAAGTAAATTAAGTAATTAAAAATTACTAAAATTATTATTAAATTTAAAATATATTTCAATGTATAGAACTCCTGAAAATAAAACCAAGAATCCAAAGACGAAATTTGGACCAAATTTGTGGTTGTCCAAATTTGGTCGTTGGATTCTTGGCTTTATTTTCAGGAGTTCTATACATTAACTTAATCATTGGCCGTTAAATAGGATTTTAAATTTGATTTTAATTTAATTTAAATTTCTTAAATTTTTAAATATATTTCTTTAGGATACTTATTACTTATTTTTATAAATCTCCTTACATGAAAGATCTAGTTCCTCAAGCCCCTTGCAATTATCAGCAACTGTGTGCACAAATTTATCTTTTACGTTTTGACAGATACTGCAGTCTAATTTTTTCAGTTGATGCATTGTCTCTAAAAGTGGAGAAATGACTTTACTTAAACATTTCATTTTTAAACTGCAAAGTTTCTGCAGTGATGAGATGTTATAAATTCCAACATCCGTTACTTTTTCACAATCTGCAAACACAAAATCAAAATATTGTAGTACATTTACAAAACTACATGCCTCCTTATATTACTTTGATATCATTTTACGTACATGAAGTGTTTAATTCTCTGAGATCCTTGCAATTTTTGGCCTTTTGCACTTTTAGGTTTCATCATCAACAAAGGGGCTCCATACCACATTTAATGTTTCCAGATAAACTAACTGGGATATAAATAATCTTATTTTCTTCACTGGACCCAGGATTGTGGTTTGATCTAATTCCAACCTTTTCAAGTTTGTGTGAGAACGTAAAGATTCAACTGATATTTGACTCAAGTCTTTGGTTTTAAGTGAGCGTAGATTGACAATTTTTCTTATTATCTGTAACAAAAATATATTCAATTATTAAATAAGTTTATATATTTAGATATATTTATGAAAAAATAATACAAAGGTTATTACCGCATTTAGTAAATTATTTTCTTCTGGTGATAAATATTCGCCCGAAAAAGTGATTTCTTCTATCGCAGCGAATGGCAGACATTTCATCAAGCAATTATTCACAAGAAACTCCTTGAAGTTAGATAGATGAAGGTTTTTTAGATTTTTCATTACTTGAAACAATTCGATAATATTATTTCAATCATCACAAAAACACTCGAGGTCTAAGCTAAGCCTTGTAATTTTGTCACAATAATTGGGTATCAATCATGGAGACAGATGATGTAGCTTAACATTGCAACCTTTTCTGCTCCGTTTACAAATACCATGTTTTAATTGATATCTAATATCAAAGAGATTTAGTTCCCGAATATTGGGACAAGACGATAACACTTTTTGTAAAGTTTCACGACCTAAGTCGTGACAGATCTGTGATGTTTCAATATCTGTAGAGAAGTCGACCATTTTCAAATATTTTCCACTGAGATTTAATAACTTATAAAATACCGGTTTTGTTATCATTATCTTATGATGACTTTTAATGTATTTCGAAGTCCAGGTTTCAGTATGAAAATCTAGTCGCTTAAAATTTATCCATGAACGTTTGCTCAGTCTTTGCCATCGTTTGCAGACTAAAATTAAAATAAAATATTAAACTTCAGGATAAATAAGAATAATTATCAAAAACTTTGAGTCTATATCATATTTTGTACGTATTTCAATAGCAAAGAAATACATATGTATATATAATTGATTAGAATAAATTGACACGTGTAAAAACAAAGATATTAGTTCTTTGGTAAAAATAAGTAAGCAGGAAAAGCAACAAATTTTCTAACTTCTATATTTCTTAGACAGGAATTTTATCATAAACTTTCCAAAAAGTAATTAATATTTATTTTTATATACTTTAATTAAATTAAAAAATTGTACATACCTCTTTCTATTTTGATTCGATCGACTATTGGAAGGTAACCAAAAATTAATATAAAATAATCATCGGTTAGAATTTCAGATTCCGATCTCGTCTCAGAATCGCCTTTTTCCAATTTCGGTAAGGTAGTGGAATCCTTTCGACTACGTTTTGTCATTGTAGTTTACTACAATAATCAATTGTTAATCAACAATAATCGGAAGACGTGAATCTGAACTTAGGGAACGAAAGTCAAAAGTCTAAAATCTCTAAATTAACATTTTTGAGGTTAGACTGAGGTTTGAAATTCAACAAATACCGCAACGTGATGGTTTCGTGGTTCAACCGGTTCAACTGGTGTCCCCAAGAAAACTTTTCTGATTGGATATCATCATTGGAAGGTCCCCAAACATTCATCAAAAGCATCAAACGTTAGTTTCTCTTCTAAATTTGAAAAATGTATTTGCAGGGTCGGCGGAACATCCCTTGTCTGTTTTTTTGGCTCATTAAGAAGTGCAAATGCAAACAAATGAGAGTAAGCGAGACGAGAGCATATGGAAAACGGCATTTGTTTTCCATATGCTCTCGTCTCGCTTTCTCTCATTTGTTAGCGAAAGAAACAGACAAGGAATGTTCCTTCGACCCTGTGTATTTGTATTTAAAAACTCAAAATTAAGAGATAAACAATCAAGCAAATATTGTTTATAGATCCTCAGACTTTAGTTCACAGAAAAACGATCAGAAACTTGATTTGAGATTTTCGAAAAATGTGTAGATTTTGCTCAAACGATTATTTGTTGCCATCTTCGATTCTTCTTTTAATTTTATTTCTAACTCTTGAAATCTTTGTGCTAGAAATAGCTTTATCGTTGTTTCATTACATTTTCTATATTAAAGACAATAAAATTATTGATATGCTATTTTTAGGCTATTGATTGATGAAAATGTGAAAATCTTTAAACTGCAAGCAAGAATTGAATATAACCAAGACTTCAGAATCATTCGAGATATTATGGTTTTTTGTCGATACATAATTTGCTTTACCGATGGGGCGTCAAATCTTCTGCTCAATTTTAATTACATCTTTGAAGTTAAAAATTTTGTAAAACTTGTTTTATCAAATAAATACATAACTACAAGAAATAGAACAGAAAAAATACACTGAAGCTCCGATTTATAAGGCCGGTTTCGGGGGTTGCCTGAATGGTCTTCCCGTAAATCAGATTCCTCTCAAACGTAAACAAGTCAGGGCCGTTTGATCTATTTGTGTTTGATTTTTGTCACGAGTGAAATAGTACATTTCGATACGTGTGTGAAAGGTGATTATTTAGCGCACGAGACGTTTTTCGCACGAGCGAAGCGAGTG
>JBAGKK010000605.1:405668-415800 GCA_037177015.1 Euceroptres primus | reverse complement strand
ACCACGAGAGCCGAAAAATCATGTCAAAGTTGAGATTTTGAGGTTAGAGTGGTATAAAATATTTTTTAAATATAAGTTTAATTTAACGTTTACTTTACTGAAGTTTGATTTAGTTATCATTTATGAATTATTATACATAACACATAACCAAAACACTGAAAACGAACTGATGCGATCCAACGGAATTCTATTGCGTCACTACTGCGCACTTTGTTGCTACGCTACTTGCGCGACTCCACCGAGCTCTAAGTTCAGCTTTCCTCGTCCTCTTGGACACCTCAAACAAAAACAAATTCCTGGAACCCCTCTATCAGTTCTTACTAAATCGGATCTCGAGTGCAAATTAAATTTTGGGAGCAAAAAATGTGGGAAGTCTAAATTTTAAAATAAAAAGTAGGAAGTCAGGAAAAATTTAAAAACCATTTTTTAAAGAAACGATATAATTTATTGGATAAATATTCATTAAAATGTTTTTTAAGATTCACAACTTATTATTTATCTTACAAGTTCAGGACTGTTGTAGAAGAAACTCTCTTGGATTCTTGATATTTTTCACAATTACAAAACTGTTAATTAAACCTGCAGGTGAAAGAAAAAACAATCGGTTAGAAAGCTGAAATTTATTTTACTTAAACTTTAAAATAATTCTTTATATAATCCTTATCTTATTAATTTTCAATCATTGCGACTTCGCATTTTTTTCTGTTCTCCTATTACTATAGGGCTTAATATATTGCATTTTAAACAATCCAACGCCAGTTTGATCAGGCGCTCAATGATCTTTTTAAATTAATTATTTAAATAATCTTGCTCTGCGAGAGTTTTGAATTAGCATTCAAATCGGAATTTGTCATTAACACGGTGAATCTTCACAATATACATATACAGAGAAATACACCTTCACAGAATCCGCTTTTTCTCATGATTTACAACAAAACTAGAATTCGTAAATCAAGCAGACTTGCAAAGTAATTTCACTTTTCTATATATCATGACGGTTGCGTTTACTTTCTTCCGCCCATCGATCGAAAAGATAATTTTCGTCAAAACTCATTCAAATTGGTATCCAAAAAAAATCAATTTCATAGAAATAGACTAAAATTTTATTTTTTAAACTAAAATAGTTTCAAATAATTTTGTCGAAGACGAGAAATTTGAAAATTCGATACAGAATCTCTCGTTGCATATTTGTTCCTTGATCAGTCAATCTATTTCCTGATATCAACTCTTAGTAAACGTATGAAAATAAATATTGTAAAATAAATTTGTATGAAAAAACATGGACGTCATCATTCATTTTCGATTGTGACAATAAATTTTAGATGAGAAGCGCGTATAATAATTTAGTCAGCGAGCTCGCTAAAAATACTTAAAACTGAAAAGTTGAGCTAATCCTATTTCTTTTTTTTTTCGTCAAATGAAAGAAACGTGAGAGCTACTAATATAATATTTAGTCAGTAAATTAAAAAGGGCTTTGGATGCAAATCAGTAAGTCTGTTTAAATTACATTTTCATTCGAGAGGCACTCTTACACCGTCCTATCTAACTTGAACGTTGCGATATTATAGATATTACCATTAAATAACATTTATCGTACTTAAATTTAATAATAAAATACCTAAATCACAATATCATGCCGTCGAGCAACGGCAATGAGTTAGTGGCTTTCCAGTCTATTTGCTTTCATAATTTTGTCAATTCGTGAAGGCAACTACCATAAATCGGAGTGACAATTTTTCAGTGAAATGGGAGTGATGCACAAGATCGCAATGACGAAAGTATCCTGCATAACAATGAGGGAGGATCGCCTTTTACATATTTACAGATACAATATAAGGTCTATAAAATTTCGCACGCTTCTCTAAAACCGTTCGGCCATCAATGACAGGTAATTGATTCAACTTTTCGACGTAATGCACCAATCTTTCGACAACCGCGTCGCGTCCAAAACGATTAGTATCAAAATGTAAATATAATAATCTTACTAAAGTGTATTGTTTAGAAACCGAATCGCATGGCATTCCTAGCGATGAATTAACATTCCTTCGAAGACTTAAAATACCATCCAAGAATCAATAATTTATCAGCGACACATCAAGCTAACCACAGTTGATAATCGAGTCGAAATTACTGCGTTCGGCAAATGATTAACAAATGCCGAATACGAAAAATTAAAATGCCAAATCCATGGAAATTATTGAGGCTACACGTCGTTTCTGGAGTGATTCAAACGACTTCGTACCTTAGTCAAGCTAGACGTTTCACAATAAGGTGCCAAAAAAAACGGAAAAAAGGGAGAGAAAAAATATTCGAGTTTCGTCAGTGCGAGCCACAAGCCCAGTTTCATTTATACTTTATTCTTATACCGACTAGACTGAACCGGTATAATTTGGAGCATCCAAATCCACAATCTGCAACAGTTTCGAGCACCAACAATAGAGTTTCTTTTTTCGGGATTTATTGGGGAACCTTATCGTGATGTGGAAAGTATTTAACAATAACATTGAGTAAGCAAAACAGTCGAATGCACCTGGTGGTCCTTTTAGGCTGAGACAAACGAACGATCAATCGTTAAGTAGGTACATTCTAGCTACCTCAAGTTTCTGTGATTTCTTAACTCAGGTTCTGTAAACGCGGATTTTTTTATAAGTTACGACATTAAAAATAGGATATTTTCAGCACGAAATTAATTAGCTGGTTGTCCACTAAGCGCCTCGTGAAGTGCATTTTGTTGATCTGCTGTTAGGGCGCTTATACATGCCTGGAACATGGTTTCGTTGCTCTGTAAAAAAATAGAAACGAATTAAGGCCTCGTTTTTTTCCTTACATATTATTTAAGTAGGATCTTAAATTTCTGAGGACCTACCTGAATTTGTCTAACGATGCTGATGATCCTTGCCATGACGGGATTCGCAGTAAGGACCGCATCTTTATGAAGCGCTTCAGCAAAGAAGCTGATTAGTCTCGGTAGGTTTGCATTGTTGATTCCTAAAACTAGTGGATGGTTCGCTTCTATTAAATCACAAAGGTATCCGTATACGTGAGGAGCTTCGTCTTCATCCTCCACGACTGGCAGCCAAGAGAGCCTGAAATACAAAATTTAATTAAAACCAATTCGAATGAAAATTATCCTTAACTTAAATCAAAGTAAACTTATATTCTTACCAGTGTGGAAGAATTTCATCGACGTTGATGGCCGAACTATTATATTTGAGAATTTTCGTGACTGCGGAGATGGCATTTTCCGTGGGGTTGACATTTTCCGTTGCTCTCGATTTGGGGTCGTTGATAACTTCCAGCAGCCTTGGCAAAGCTTCCGCACAAGCTTGAGCAAATGCCTCTCCTCCAAACTGTCCCAGAACTCCACAACCGTAGGCCGCTGCTTGTCTAACTTCCGCCGAAGTGTCGGTTATGTATTGAATCATCGGCCTCAGGAAGAATTCCTGATATTTTACACAATCGGGTCCTCCGTACTCTATCACGTCATCGAAGACGCATAGCGCCCACTGGTGATCCGACCACGATCGATCTGGTGCCAAAAGCTTCACAAAGTGCCCGCAAATTTGATCGAAGAAGGGGAAAAAAGCGGATTTGTGTGTTATAAAAAGCGCGTGAAGAATATCTGCTATTTTGCTCAGGGTGAAGAGGTCTTCGTTGTCCTCATCTGCTAACTGCTCTTCAACCACCTACAATTAAAAAAAAAAAAACATAAATAACTCTATTCTTGGAAATAATTTTCCTAGTTTATAAAACTGAATTACCAACTCACCTCGTCGTAATCTTCGTCCTTGCGTTTCTCCAACCTTTGAACCGCCCTTTCGAAATGTTCATTAAGAAGTTTGTCCAGAATTCTTAAAAGCTCTGCCATCGGTTGGGTGTCCAAACATCCAGCGCCCAAAGTCTCGATGCATTTGGCAAGCGAGTAAAGAAGTTCCAACAAAACTTCCGACTCCGGTTCTGTCTCGATAGCTTTCAAAAGATCTGGACATATATATGCCCACATGCCTTGCAGATACTGAGGACCTGTAAAAATAATCATCCAGATTAGATTCTCCATTCAAAGTTTTAAATGTTCTATAAATTCTTTTTCGAAAACTAACCCTTTATTTTAGCGCAATCAAGCAGACATGGCAAACTATCAGCTGCAGCGGTTCGGACTCCATCGTGGAAGTAGAACTTCAACATCGGGACCATAAGCCTCACAACTTCTTCCGCATAATCCGCGAATCCTTCTTTAAGTTCTCGAGCGTAGCAAACGAGCATTTCGCAGGCAGAAGCCTTGTCTTCTAAACCAGCAGTTTTAATCCCAAAGTTCTGTTGTTCTCCAAGAGAAACAAATTGCCAGTCCAAGTCACCCTCTACTCCTTCCATGTCCTCGTTATCCAACAAGGCTACTTCTGGTTTCATGGCTGCTGTACGTAATACAGGACCCATAACCAGGGGTAAATACTGCTCGAATTGCTTGCCAAGGATCTTGCAGATTCGCGCCCAGGCGGAGATTAAATAACTTGTTTGTGGATCGTCGTCTGGGAGGTTTCCTTCTGAATGCGTCTTCAGAAGCATGTCCATGACCTCGTTAGCGTCTGTTATAAACTGAAAATAGAAGGAATTGATCGTAGAATAAAATACATTAAATCTAAGCCAAAAGGAAAGTAAATCTTTGGTAAAAAAAATTTCTTGTGAAGTAAATTTTTATACTTTTTCAGATCCAACAGCCAAGCCGATGAGACTAACACACTCGATTGTCTTCCCACGAAGCATTTTGTGCTCTTGTTGATTTGCGTTTTGAATTATGTATTTTAGACAAGGCATCAATCTGTCGTAGTATTTGACGAATTGTTCCTCACATGTGTCTGCCACTGAAGCGATTGTCGTTACAACCTGAGGAAAAATATAGAATTAAAATCATTCTTGTTTGGAAGTGTTCTATTTTAAAGTCAGGCCAATTTTAAAGCCTTAGATTACATAAATAAACGAGGTTTGGAGTTATGAACAATTAAAGACGAACCTGTTCCAACACAAGTTTCGTTCCCCTTTCTACCAATTCCTGGAATTTAGCCGTGAGTATCGACTCCAATTTTCCCATGATTCCATCTAGATAAGGAATCAGGATGTGCTTAGGACAGTCCTCGCTAAAATTAACGAGCGCCGCGCCCGCGTGAGCTTGAACTCTCGGATTTGCATTGTCATCCAGCACCATTAAAAGGCCAGGAATCACCTTTTCGTGGAAATTTTTCTCAAACGTCGGCGCAAAGTCGGTGGACATTTGTCCCACTGCATTACAAGCTGCGTATCTCACTCGTGGATGCTGAAAAGAAGAAACAAGAAAAGAGTTAGAACCATCTCTTAAATTAGAAATAAAGATACATTTTTTTATTAGCAATTTTTAGTAAGAAATTTAAAGTTGTATGTTCCAAAACTATGATTGTATAATAGAAATGATACAGTCAACTCTCAGGAACTTCCTCCGGAATGTCTCAAAATCAGTTGTCAAAACGACGACCTGAATTGAGACAAACTCCATCGGCTTACTCTGCCACAAACGTAACGCTTTCAGAATCTCCAGACGAATTTGACCGCTGACTCGATTCGTGGCATTAGTGTTTTTTAAATATATTATAATCATTTTTCAAATACTTACAGGATCTTGCAAGAAATTTACGACTCCATCCATGATCTGTTTCAAAATATCCTCCATTTGTTTGTGACAACCCTCGCCCACTGCGGAAATAGCCATCAAAGCAGCGTGTCTAAAATTTAAGTACAAAATTTAATTAGAAGCAATTTAAAACATTTTCCTAATTTGTCAATTGTATATTTTGTAGAATTGTTTGTTCCAGGTCCATAAATGCAATCTAAAATAAATCACAAACATCTCCCGAAACATTCAACGAATTTCTCAAAATTCAAACTATTAATACAACAGAATGAAAAGAGAAGATTCGTCAATTTCTCTACCATAGATGTAACGCCCTCGAATTTAGAATTCAAACTCAATTGCTGACTTTCTATGGAACCGTTTTTTTTTAAATTTAATTAAAAATTTTGATCCGCACCTGTATTTCCAATCAGGATTGCTCAACATTGAAGGAATATTTTGGACAATATGAGGCAACATCGTCTTCCCACCAAGACCACATGCCAGTCTATCTAAAGCGCTTTCTGCTACGACGTTATTACTATCGTTATCCTCTTCTATAATCTCATCAGAGAAACTCCACTCCTCGTCTTCCTCAAGATCCGTCATCATTTTGAGCACCAAAGGAACAAGGGTAACAATATATTTTCCTCCGACTTTACGCACCATTGCAGGTGCAGTTTCTGCGAGTGTAACCAGAACCTCAAGAGACAGTTGTCTCCAGGAATTTCCCATTTCCTCGTTGGAGAAGATCTTCATGCACATCTCCATTATGTTTTCTAACTGAGGTCGAAGGAATCTTGGTGTTGATTCGGCCAAGTCTATTAAAACCTTCAGCAATGCCTCGTCGTCTTGTTTCTCGACTGATTGAACCGTCACTTGAACCACCGCTGGTAAAAGTTCGGAAAAGTGTTTCTGGATGTTGGTTTCCTTGTCGTGGAGCATTATAAACGCGCCAATCGCTCTCACTGCTTGAAATTGAACCTGGTTGGAAATTAAAGAAGTATTAGTGAAAAATGTTGCGGTTCAATAATCAATTTGAGTTTTAGGCTAAGTTCTTTAAACCAAAGGGAATGCAAATTTAAAACAAGTAAAATCTTACAAGGCAGAAAAATAAAATAAAAAATATCAGCCCCGTATCTGTCTGCAATTTAAATCTTCACAAGTTACAGTCATCAGAGGGCTTTTTGATCTGGGGAGAATTCGTGACGAGATTATTCTCGTGTAAAATTCTCGTGTATCTATCTCCCAAACGAATTTCTCGACTTCAGATTTAAGTATCCTACCTCGTAATTTGCTGTATCGAGAACGGATTGCTGTAGCATTTGTTTGATTAAATCGAGGTAGTTGGCTTGTTGATTGCCAAAAACGCCGGGAACCGATCTATTGTGAAATATCAAAATTGATTGTTTAAAGTAGTCTAACAGCGATTTAAATAGCGAGTAATGAGGGGTTTAATTGTTGAGGGAATTGAACTTACGTGAACATTCGAAGAGCACTTTCTTTAAGTGCTGGCAACGGTCCATTTGCGCATTGAAATAGGAATTGAAGGAACTCGGGCCATTGATTGTTACCATCTTCATCAATTAAATTTCGGGCTACTTCTGCTGCAACTTCACATACTTTTCGACGAATTGTGTCTATTTGTTCGTTCTGAACTGCCAGCAAAATCTGTTCCTTCAGCTGAGCTTGTCCCTCTGGCGGAATCTAAAAAAAAGAAGAGAAAAGCTCCATTTTTTTATATGTCAAGATTAATAAAATGCAAGCTTTATTGTTCATGGTTGAATTAAATTACCTTGGGATAAAACTCCATAAATTCTGATGAAAAGAGTCGACGCAGTAAAACTGCAGCCATTGCCCGCAGATCTTCCGCGTATGTGGCATTGCAAATAAAGCTTATGAGAAACTGGACTTTGTTTTCCACGGGAAGATTTTTATACGCTTCCTGAAACAGAGAGAAATATTGAATGTGTTTTTGTTAATTTATTGGTTTAGGAACTTTAAAATGAAGAGTAGGAAATGCAACACTTTGGAGTAAATACAAAATTTTTAATAGAGAATTTAAACATTTTTGTTTTGTGCTTTGTAAACGAGAAACTTTATGCCTAAGAATGCCTGTCGTGATTTAAGAATCACTTCGCAGGCATTACGTAAAGTTTTTAATCATATAAGCAGTTCATCATATACTACAGAAATTCGTAGACATATGTAAGATTGGAATGTGAGTGAATCAAGATGAAATAATGTGAAATATAGAGGAAAGTTTTCTAGATAATTCAATTTTAATCCGTTAAATTCAAAGCTGAAAAATCGTCTACGAATATTTTCAACTTAAAAATATGAATAATATATTAAAAAATAATGATTCATTTGACAATATTTTTTTATCAGCAAAAGAAACGATAAAGATAAAATTAAATATTAAACTAACAATTCTAGTTTATCAACTTTAAAAAATAACTAGATAATTTTCTGAATTCATTATATTACTTTCTAAAACGAAGGAAAGGCAGATAATATCGTCTACAAAATAAAACGATAAAATTTGAATTTGAATAACTGACTAATCATTTTACAGACTTATGCCGATGATTCAAGCGATAATCTAACTTTTAAATAAATGCTCTGAACAATGGACAGTGGGGCTTGTAAACTGATAATAACCCAGACCTGAAATTCCGAAAGTTGTTAGACTAATAAATTCTTGCTATAAAGAAGAGAATGATTCATCTCATGATAAATTTATGTAACGCTTAGATATAACAAATACTTGCTCCAAATACCCCTGGAATTCTAAACACCATAAAAATAGACCTATATCGAATTTCCACTCCAATCTTCTCTTCAGAAGGTTTTAAAACCTCATTATTTCAGGCAAAAATAAGATCTAATTACCAAAAATCACCAAAGAGCGAATTTCTTTTTTCTGCCTTAAAAGGACATAACCTCATTTTTCCTAAAAAAATCTTGACCCCTATTTTCTCGAAATTCTTTAAAAATTCCACACCCTGGGGATTAGACGCATATAGGCGGCAAAAGCGGGAGGAAAACAATATATCACAAAGCATTTTAGCTAAAAAAAAAGTACCCTTTTCCAGATGAAATCAATCTTTCAAGAAAATCCGAGTTTTCTGTAATACAAATTTGGGTAGAAAAAATTCGCGAAACTAATTCTCCTTCAACAGCTTGAGACACGAGGGACTGTCATAGAAAGAAGGATAAAGTTTGGCGGGGCGCGTGCTTCCGTGGGACACCATTTTGATAATTCACCTTCAGGAATCGAACACCTGTCAGTTTTTTCGCAAACCTTATATTTCATAGCGGTGCAAATATTAATCTCCGTGAGTAAAATTAAATAATGCTCAGAACCTCGTAAAGTGGAGAACCTTGGGGAAAACTGTAGAAACACGCGGATGGCGAGTCTGACAAACACGTTGGCAACGTGTTCGGTGAATCAAAGCAGCTATTGTCGAAAGTAAATCGTGGTTTTCCGGGAGCAACGGGGTGAAATTGGAGGAAAAAAATTCCGCGACTATTTACATACCTCTGCTTGTGTCCGGACATCGTTATCAGTGCTAAGGAGTGTGTTTAAGAGCTGTTGAAACTGATTGAGGTCTGCCGCCATTGTGAACGAATGATTCCACACTGCGCACTAGTGTTGAGAGTGTGTATGTGCATGTTAACTGTTAACCCGATGCTTCTTTCATCGATACGTTTGTATCGATATTTTCTGACTTTCGACTGCTGCGAAAAATTACAGTCGGACCTGTGCCATTTTAAGATTTCGGGGGGAGTTTTGAAATGATACAGGTCGCTCGGAGGGGAAATTGTAGTTGCGCAGTAGGCATTTGCGCATACATGTATGTATACATGTGTGGGTGTAAACTATCTGCGCAAACGCCTTCTCAAGAGTAGAGGTAAACGATCAAGACTGGTTGCGGGGAAATTGAAATGGTACAGGTCCGACTACACAATCAAATTCATGACTTTCCGGCTTTTTTCCAAGTGGAAAAGTGTCTGAATTGAGTGCCTTAGTGAATGTTAGTCTAGAAAATAGTTTGGGATTTGATAAATTGATAAATAAGAAGGCAGAAAAAGAAGGAGTTTTTTTGTGTGGAAAAAATGGCGGTGCCTTTTGCGCAGGCGCGGGTGATCCTGGACTGTTCTGGACGAATGCGTTGATGATATGTAAGAGGAGATGAATGACTTGAGCCAATAAATACAGCCTGACCCATACCATTGCAACCTGTACCATTTCAAGTTCCCCTCATCTGTTACCCCCACATTAGTCGTTACCATACACGTACACATGTTAACATACGTGTATGCGCAACTTCAATTTCCCCTCCAAGCGAGGGTACAGGTCCGTCCCAAAGTCCGTCCAACTGTGGGAATTTTGGCGCGAAGAATATGATTGTAGGTACAGTAGGACCTCCACCATGTCATGTCGGATCTCCTTTTTCTTTTCACAGTGGTCCTGTAGGAAGAAAAAGG
>JBAGKK010000605.1:341538-363800 GCA_037177015.1 Euceroptres primus | reverse complement strand
TTAGATATATAATACACACTCAAATACACACCCCCTTGTAACCGGGCATATGCCCTTTATGAATTACAATAAACTAATGAATGAATGAATGAATTTCCTTCTTTGCTGTAAATATGATAGTCTTTTTCTCTTTTTTTCTAAAACTCTTTGATGAGCTCATTTTTCAAGATTTTTGCGAATGTTCATTAGACGAAAAAAGCTCATTCATCAGACACCTAATTCTTCCTTTCAGTCGAATGTTAACTCTAATATCTTATCCATTTAGAAGTTCCATTTGCCCCAACCCACCTGCCTGTCATTTTCAAATTGACGAGTTATATCGTTGCGTCATTGACATCCCATATCTCGAACCATTCTTTCACTTATAACCAAGTTCCAAAAGGGTTTTGTAGCTCCAAGTAACCTTGACCAAAGTGGCTTTCTTGATTCCCAGTTATCAAGTCTATTAATGAAACTTGACTGCACTCTTTTCTCCGAAAAAAATTACTTCTCCAATTCTAATATAAATTCTATTCTAGAAAAGAATTGATAAATTCTTCATAAATTTCAGAATTTATGTATATGTATTTATAATTGCAGAAGGACTTCAATATTTGAAATGAAAGCTAGTAAAATAAAGTTGGAGTTTTTAAGAGAAGATTTATCACCTGCTGGTTTTTGTGGAAAGAAAGCAGCATTGTATTCGTGATAAGAAATTTTGTTTCCGGGTTGGATCCTACACATATCTTAGTACTTCAGTGACATTCACCTACGTGCATTCCTACTCATACATGGACATGTGCATTCAATATCGCCTTTTCCCTTCCATACTAGAATATCTACAAATACCTACGATAATATTGATCTGCAACTCTCTGGAACCACCACCCTCTGCACTCCTCTTCTCCTTCTTCCTCTGACCAACGCTCTTTTCCCGAATCGAGTCCCCAAGGCAATATCTTACATTAATTATATTGCGTTTACCCTATTCAGACTTCACCCTTCACGACGAACGTTACTCATAAGACTTAAGCAACTTGAAGGGCGAGAAATAGTTTCATCGACACTGGAGGCAAATTTATTTTCTAGAAGGCAGAAAAGGAATCAGCAAAATAGAATTTTTCTCAAATCAATCCTTCTTCATTTTTATAATGTATTTTCCAGATGCCTGTTTAAAAAGTAATTATAGTTTTCTTATTTTCAAATTTTAAGATTATGGGATGATGAAATTCTGTAATTGGAAGGCAGGGTTGCTTAGATAAAAGTAATAAATGATAATAATAATAATAGATAATAAGATAATAAGTGATAGTTAATAAGTACTTGGGTCATTTTTTCCCGTAGCTCTACATACTGTCACGGGTTCGAATCCCAAGGTAGAAAGGGAATCCCTGATTCTATTCCATGAATGGTTTGTCCTTATAGAACAGTTAAATATATAAAATATAAAATTGTTAAAAATTTTCCAATAATTATAAAAGGATATTCAATTGGTTTTATACCAATTCAAGTTAATAAAATAAAAATATTAATACAAATTTGTTTAAAAGTTAGGAATTTGTTAACTAAGGAATGTGGGATTCCCCTAATACGTTTTCGTTTAATGAATTTTTATTGTTGTATAAAAATTGTTGTTCAAATTTTGTTTATTGGTTTCTTAAAGTCAATGGTCCAAAGTGTGAAATTGGCAGAGGAGTGGGGAAAGTTTTTTTTAAACAATAATATTTTTTGAAAAAATTTTTTGGTGAGTTTGCATTTGCAGAATCGTCTGAAGTATAGTGATACTTCATAAAAGAATACTAACCATATTTTTGAACAAATTTTCTCATTTTAACGTCGTACGCTCGTTGCTCTCGGCGTTAAAAAATTTCGCTTATAGTGCGTGGTAGCATTTCGAAAACATATCAGGAAAATTTTTTATGGAGTCTGTATTCAGAGCAATATGACACATAAAGCTCTTACGCAAATGCAGTCATACCATGAAACACTGCTCATGCTCGCGTCGAACTTTGCTAAAATGTAATTCTTTTAATGGTTATATTTACGAAACGAAAAAGTAAATAATTCTCATTAATTTTTTTTATCAAACCTAGTCAATAATCCTCTGTTGTCCTCTAGTTTTTTATCAAAATCTGCCAAACCGTTTAGTCGTTAAAATTAAAAGAGTAGTGCGAACACGTGTCTTGCATAGGTTATACGTACAAAACTTGCCAATTTTGATGCCTATTATCTTTCTTTGGAAACGGTCTATAATTTTCTAATTTCAGGAACAGTTAGATATCACTGTTTCTTTTATTTAGTAAAAAAAATACCGTAAGGTAAATTTTAGAGCTTTCTACCTTAACAATAAATTGTTGTAAACAATAATTTTTTTATACTTATACTTGTCTGAAAAATCTAAAAAGATTATGGAATAAAATGTGCCGAATTTTCATAATTTTTAAATTCAAAATCAAAATATAATCAAAATATATGCCTCTAAGTACTAGAACGGGTAGTTTAACCTTCTTAAGATAATTATTTGATCACTCTTCCCTTTTTTTCACATTATTATATGTTTTTTAAAAGTCGTTTGCATGTCATGCATGTGTATTAGGGTGGGTCGAAAAAAAATTTTAGAAATCAAAAACATCCTAGCACTGAAAAGGTTCATCTTAAAGTTTGAAATAAATCGATTAATATCCTGAGGTTCCCGAGGCTAAAATAAGTTTTAAAAATTCGTTATTCTCAGAATTTTGGAAAAATAGCTAATATTAATTTTTTTCATAATCTACGTAATATGCCCAATTTAAAAAAAAACTTGTGCGATTTTGGAATTTTGAGTTTTTCTAGGAGAAAATCTCATTTTTATAAACCTCAAAAAACTAAAAAAAATTTAAAAGATTTGCAAATGATCTGAAAATTTGTTTGAGCCTCTGGAAACTTTCTCGCACTCAAAATTTACTTGAAAAAAAATTGAGAAGTCCCGAATTTAAAATGACCCGATCCTAAATTATGTTTATTTCCAATTTTTTCTAATCCCAGAGTCTTCTCAATTTCTTTTCAGGTCAATTTTGGGTGGGAGAAACTTTGCAAAGGCTCAAAAAAACTTTGAGACAATTTTCAAAGCTTTTAAAATTTATTTTTTTTTGAGGTTTATGAAAATGAGATTTTCTCCTCTAAAAACTCAAAATTTTACAAAATTTTTTAAAATTGGGCATATTCTGTAGATTATGGAAAAAATTAATATTAGCGATTTTTCCAAAATTCTGAAAATAAAAAATTTTTAAAACTTATTCTAGCCTCAGAGAACTTCAGGATATTGATCGATATATTTCAAATTGTACACAGGTTATAAGGGACCCAAAAAGGACCTTTTTAGTGCTAGGCTGTTTTTGATTTCTAATATTTTTTGTTTTGACTGACTCTAATATGTATTTGCTTTAAAAGAAAACGAAAATACAATGTTTAGCTTCAACGGGGGTAGTTTTTGGCTAAATAAGGTGTTTTTTCACAACTATTTTTTATGTAATATTTTTTCTTCGATGTCTGTAGTTTATTTGACCCTAATTTAGTAAATAATTATCCCCAGAAAATGGACTTGAAAATCGATTTTTCACTTCTTATAAGGGGTGATTTTTTACTTTTAAGGGTGAGTTTAAAGGTTTATCAACTATTTTTCAGTTTTATAAGGTTTTTCAAGAATAATATTAACAATAAAAGGGTTGCAAGAATTAGTTTATTCATCTGTTTTTGGAAATTTTTTGCACCTTAAATGAAGTAAATTAACTAATCTCGCTTTTTCGTTATAAACATTTAAATTGAATTTTAAACAATCGATATTTTTATGACACTCGGTTATGAAAATTGTTTAAAAAGTATTTTTTGCAACAAAACTATTGCAGATAGAAAATTGCTGTGAAAATAATTGGCATTCTTGTCGGCTCTTGGTTATTCCATAATTTTTTCAGATTTTTTGGACAATTGTAAGTATGAAAAAATTATTGTTCATAACAATTTATTGTTAAAAATGTGGTTTAAGGTGGTTAAATGTGGTTACAAAGGTGATTTAAAAATATAGTTAGTATTTTTTGTGAAATATGCCTTAGGCGATTCTGTAAATGTATACTCACCAAAAATTTTTGTTCAAAAAATATTATTGTTTAAAAAAGAAAACCGTCCTGTCACTCCTTCGCCAATTTTGGGTTTTGGGTACCAAAGAAAATGTTTTCAAACACGTATCGAATCGTATCGTTTTTTCGTTTTTTGTTAGTAACAAACAAATGACAACACTTCACTCAGAGAAAAAGTTGTTTTGAAACAAATGTATCGTCCTTTTGCGTGTTTTGTCTTGAACCACGTGAATTTAAATTTGCTTTAAAATTATGTGAAGTTTCTCGCAAGAGGACTATGTTTGCTTATGTTTACTGCAAAAGGATTCCTTTTGAGACAAATGATCATCCTCGTAACCTTAAATTTAAGAGGAAATACCATTTGTTTTAAGAAACATCCTTTTGTCGCAAGAGGACATTTCTCTGAGTGCTTGCAGACCGGAAGTTGTCAGGACTTCATTAGGACGTCCTTAAAAACAGTAATCAAGAAAAAAATTCGTATAGCAATTTGTTTCAGCAAACACCCATTTTAGAATTTTCGATATTTTAATCTTTGTATTTTTAAAAATTTCTATGGCTAAATAAAAAATCATCTTAATAAAACTATCGTTAAAGAACCTTCTTTAAGACGTATTACAATCAGTCAAAATTTCCTACATTTTTGGCATCTTGAAACATTCGAAAACGACAGTTTACATTTTTTAAACATTTGGCCATTTTAATTATCACCATCATTTATGTAACTCTTCATACTTATTCATTTTCAAGATTTCATTAATGTAAGATTTCAAACCAGAATTTTTTAAATTCTGATACCAAATAATATCTAAAAAAGTACAAATCCAAAATATTTCTTAAAAATCCAACTCAACAAGTGAAATTTCATCTCTTAAGTGTCAATATTTTTAGGGGTTCATTTATATTTTAGTGGGACGAGAATTATGTTTTATTCGAGCGATCAAAAGCATTAGAGGAAGCAGGGCAGGCGAGTTTATTTCCTCGTACAAGACTTTTCCCAAGGTTTATGTATTATTCGCGAGACGGTGGATTCGTTTTTGACCAAGGGCATTTTAAAATTGGCAACCCTGCTGCTTGTAGAGCCATTCTACCCCCCTCGGGTATGCTGCCATCACGGGGACTCGATCGAGAGAATGTGTTTTTTCCGCGCTCTCAAATACGTCACATGAATAAAAAATATCCTTCAAAGTTGCCAACCCCAGCGTCTGCCTTTACCACCCACTCACCCCTAATCCCAACCCTCGTGCTGACCCCCATGAACTAGCCACCAAGAGGCTGCATATCGCTGAAAGTGGAAATTGCTCAGCCTGTTTCTATCCTTGAATCGACGTTTCAAATTCAGTCCAATATATTTTTTCCAGAATATAGTTTAGGTCAATTTCTTTATTAGTTTTTTTATTATAGGGAACCCTTTAAGAACCCACCCTCATATCCTACCGGATGATTTCTGAAATTTTAGGACGAGAATTTTTCGGGTAATTTATCTCGTTGAATGTGACTATTTTGCATTGGAGAAATTTTTGTCCCGAAATTTAGCTAGTTTTAAGGAATTTTTAACTTTAGGGGTTGAAAATATCTATTTCCGGAAGTGTTACGGGGATGAAACTTTTTTATATCAGTTTTATTGTCATATAATAAGATTATTTAGGAGCGGTAGCGATTCTCCAGATTTAAACACTACATTTGAAAATTCTACACCGCTAATTCTACACAGTCATATTTATTAGGAAATTAAATATTTTGAATTTAAACTCAACACGGTTAAATCCTACATCGTAAAACTCTGGACAAAATAATAATTTAAATAAACTCTACGCAATAAGACTGCACGAGAAACCCTGCCTAAGAACTTCTCGCGCAGAACTTTATTTTGTAGAGTTTATTTAAATTCGTAAAAAATTTATAATTTTGTGTAGAGTTTTACGGTGTAGAATTTAATTGTGTAGGGTTTTAAATAAATTATTTATTAAATTATCTTGTGAAGGGTTTTTTCGTGCAGAGTTTTATTGTTTAAAGTTTATTTAAATTCGCAAAATTTAAATTATTACTTTTTGTACAGAGTTTTACGGTGTAGGATTTGTTAAATAAATATGATTGTGTATCTCGAGTGTAGATTTCATTAGTGATGCAGAGATTTAAGATGTAAAGTTTAAATTTGTAATATCTTTACCGCCCGACTATTTAACGTTGATAAATTTTTGGCCTGTCAGAATAAATTTTTTATTGCTCCAGAAACAAATTTTGTTGTATATGATCCCCTGAATTTGGAAGAACGTCAATGCCTGGCAAGTTTATAGTTTCTGCTCAGCTAACCCTAATATATCGAATCCAATGGCGAGTGGGAGGCTGAGGGGGTGGTTCACCTCGACAAGGATGAGTGGGGGGTGTGGAGCGTTACGGGTCATAAAGCATCCTCAGTCACTGAGACCAAGACTATAAATGTGCGGGTGTGCACGATTCTGTCACGCTGTCCAGATGCGTGTGCACTCCAGGGGGTTGTTTACTGCTTGCCCTGCACTTTTAAAGTAATAGAATTGCGATCTAGCGCCACTTTTCTATCATGCGGACTCTAAAGAGAATAACGAGTGTGAAACTCGGCGCAGATACACTCACGATAATTCGTCTTAGTGCGATTACAGAAAATAACTCGCTTCTTTTATCGCTTTCAGCAAGTACTTACACTTCAATTATTTTACACCTGTAGGGAAGACTAAACCAAATTATCGAACTGGAGTTACAAAAAGAGATAAAAGAGCAATTAGAACAATAATTTTTTACAATAAATTGGAAAGGCTGCAACGAAGTTTTTATTAAGGACAGAAAGACAATTTAATTTGTAATAGTTTTTATCAACCTATTTATTTACCATTTTTGATGAGTTTAAATGTTGGATTTTGAGGAATTCAATTTTGGATTTTTATGTTTATTATGTTTTATGTTGTTTTGTGGGGATAGAATTCTGGGGTTGTGAAGGTGGATGATATATTTTGTTTTCGGAAAAGAAAAAAAAAAGGTTTTAGTGACAAACAGTTTGATTTGATAGATTCCTCTAGAAGTTGAGAACCGTTGAATGTGTGTAATATGAAGATAAGACGTCCCTCAACACATCTCCAATTCCTACGTGTGACCCTCGATCGGGGATTATATTGTCATCTATGTTGGCACACCCTTGGAGAAAACGTCGCATTCAAATGACCCAACCTTGACTAAAAATATGATGAAAATAGTTTTGACTGAATTAGTTATCTTAGTAATATAAGATAAGAGGGGTGAAGTGGGGTTGAGGGGTAGAGTAGCTTGTCGAAAATTATTTGGAATGAAATAAGGAAAGCTCAGGAAATTCATTCGATAGAAAAAAGTGAAATAAATATGAAAATTGACAATTGTTTTTATAATAAATTCACATTTTTTATGAAATTGGGGTAAAAATTGAAAAAGATGACAAAGAGGGTGTAATTCAGGCACAGTTTTTTTGCTTTAGGTAAAGTAAATTCTTCAGAATAAAATTGTCTTAAAGAAAATGTTGCGTTGGTTTTTGTACCTCTCTCCCCTTTAATTTTTTATTTTATTTTCTAATCAGTTTTCAATTTTTTAAGACTCATGGAATAAGTACTCTTATTTCTATTAACAACCTCCTTGAATAAGGATTTAAGCAGGCTTGTAGAAATTTTCTCAACAAGAGGGGGTGTACAATTTTTGTTTGTTAAAGTTGCGACACTTTCAGCGCATTATGGCGTGTGAGGAACCGGTTGCCATGTTATTTTAGAAGGGTGATTCGAGGGCTTTTTATGAATTCCCCATCAGTAAGTACGTTACTGGTTAGGGGTAGAAAGGGGGGCGTTACATGTTATTCCGTCCGAGTAATGGTCACGTTCATAAGCCAACCCCTTACGTTTCGAACATCGACGAGTTTACTTTCGATATGAAACAACGATTTCCGAAGCTGTCTCTGCGAATTGTATAAAAATTGGGACACGAAATGGTTGCTGTAAAATTTTTATGCAGGGAGGCGAATAAACTCGAGAGAATATGATTCATTGAAAGTTATGGCGTTTTCCATAAAACGAATGAACTTCAGTCTCGTGAGAGTACTGATCCCAGGGCAAACAGTGTTTCTATAATGATCAAAAGTTCCTGGAAGATATCATCTATATTTACTGGTCTATCATTTTATTCAGTTTATTTCGGAGAATAAAATCCCATTAAGTAACAAAAAAGGAAAAAATATTATTCAATTTTGATTAAATACGGTTGGGTAGAAAATTCAGGAAAAGATTGTGGAGCGTATTTTCAGGTTGGCGATTTAGGGTTCATTTTTCATCCCTCTGAACTTGGCAATTCCAGATTCGCTACGCATTTCAGGATCTTTCACATTTTCTCTTCGTGAGTGAAATCCGTTTGAAGACTTTACATGGGCGTTATAAGCCTCTGCACTTAATTTAAAGGCCGACGAGTAGCAAAGATTTTTTCCCTGCTAAGGGGTCGACTCAATCCTACGCAATTTTTGTCAGTGGGGTTGGTTTATAATCCAAGCATTCCGCTTTACAGTTCACTTAACTCGTAGTTCTTTTCATATTCTTGTGGAAATTCACCCCTGTCGAGGTGGTCTTCTGGAAATCACACAATTCGTTTCGTGTTAGTTTCGTTTATCGTCATTTGTACTCGATTATTTCAAAATTGAATTAAGGATTTGTGATATGTAATGACGACAAAAATTACCGACCGTCTTTTTATTTATATTTAGCAGTTCACTAAGAGAAAAATGCAAATATAATTCTGAGAAATTTTAGGAAATTATAAGGAATATTAATGGATTTACTAAGAGAGAAGTGCAAATATAATGCTGAGAAATTTTAGGAAATTATAAGGAATATATTATACACTCATCGTTGAATTATGGGCCACTGGATTACCGGCCGGCTTCATGGTCGCTAACGCTTCACTGATTCTGCCCACCCCCCTCGAGCGACCCTTGACCGGCCTACATCGCTCGAACAGTAAGGGCCGCCAGAAGTTGTTTACATCACGACATTCTGCGCATTTACTTTTGTACGTTCAGAGACTATATACGCGATCCTGAATGATGACATAAGACTGCTCGCTCGTAGCTTTAAATCCGGTTCAAACTCGATTTTAATAGCATTGAATTGAGGACCGTCTATCCCCGAGCCCGGCCCATAACTCAACGATGAATGTATGAAGGAATCGATGTCTGGTGCGTTTCAATTCAGATCGATTCCTTGATGCATTCCTCATTATTGCGCAAAATTTCAACATTATATTTGCATTTCTCTCTTAATGTAAACCCGCTGAAAATAAATAAGAAAAAAACGATCGGTAATTCGTCATTATATACGTATCGTATACCTTTAAACTGTATTGAAAAGAATTCACAAAGTTGACTTTTGATTTCTGTTATGCAGCAATTGTGAATTGGAAGACTTTGGAAAATGTTCCCAATTCTTTTTAATTCGTGAAAACGAATTAACCCCTTCAGTGGCAGAACAATTTCAATGTTGAACTTTGATTCAGTGTAACGTTGATACCAACAAATGAACTGTATTTATGTAGAATACGTATACTTTTAGAGAAAGTAGTGACGAAAATTTTCACCAATATAGCCTTCAATTTTTACTAATAATTAATGTTATAGAAACTGATAGAAAATAAAAAAATGTGCGCAGCATTGCGCCAATGCAACCGAAGAAGTTAAATATCTTTAGAGTAGTAGACGACGTTCATACTTACGAAATTGAACTTTTGTTGTATCAAAAAAATAACGTGGACAATTTGCCATTGCTTCTCCGGTGGAGAATTGAACCCCAGTCTCCCGTGTGACAATCATAGGTTAGACCAACTTGCTACCAAAAAGGTACTTTACTTTGCTTTACGTTACTGAAATAAATACTTTATCAAATCTGAACCAGTCCGTTTTTTTAAATTTTTTACTCCAAAGGGGAGCCAGGCAGATTTTCTGGATATTAGGAATAAAAAATAAGTCTAAAATATTGGGTCTAACTTTAAAGTGTGAGAATTTTTGAAGTTTTGAGGATTTTTGAAATGTACCTTTTCAATCGAGAACGATTTGGTTAGCGAATCGAGAGAGTGTAGGCATGTGGCAAATTGTTTGGATGCTGTACGAAGGAAACGGAGAAACGAAACGAGTGGAATCGGTGAGCAGAAAGAGGACCGAATGGAAGCAAGGCGGGTTATCTGTGATTCAAAGAGAGTGATCCATCTTGCGACTTGCCAGGATTCAATCGTCGGCATTTGTTTGTGAAATCAGTCCCAGTGGACCTATCTTCTCTGTGTCTTGCTTCTCGTCCTTTCGCGCCCAATAGACTTTCGCCAAACCTCAAATCCAATAAAAAAAAAATTTTAAAACATCGAAACTATTTCATCAACAAAAATGATTAGGCTGAAAGCAATATTAAACATCATCGATAAAATTGTTTTCGGACCAAAAAATTAAATTGGTTTACCATGTGAAAAGAGCTAAAAACGCAAAGCATTTTCGAAAATCACAAAAAAATCTTTTATTCTATGTGCAAAAATAAGTTTCCACCATTTTTGGTAGATTCTTAAAAAGATATGTTTAGTTAGCAGAAATTTTTGTAAAAGTTTAGTGGTTTTTGAAATAAGGAATGACGTCACTGAAATGGTTTGATCAGAAGAGATGCAAAAACAGGGAAAAAGGCATAATCGAAGCCAAGCAGGGCTAATAAGGCCATATATATTTATTCAAGGGGGATTGTAGGATTTTATGGAGAATCAAGCGGGGTAGAAGAAACGGGGGTGAGACTGGCTTAGCTTAGCATTCGGGAAAATGTGACTGCGACTAGGCAGGGCCATGGATACGTGTGTTAGAGTTAGATTCGTGAGAGACCACATAAAGTGACCCCAGGCCAGTTTCGCCATTCCCATCTAGCAGTATCGCACATGCCCCCTTCGACCCGCTGAAGAAAATTATTGCTCTCCTTATATATGCGTCGATTCGATCGGGGGTTGAGCGAATAATTCGGTACTCTGGATTCGAGTGAGGTCGAAATGGACGAAAAGAGACAAAAAAAGTACGTTCTCCACGGGGTGGCTCTTTCCAAAGAGGAACCACTGACGCGGAACGTTCCGCAGGCAGCAGGGTGAAAGCTTTTTTTATTTTTTGAAAAATTTGGATTTTTTTATTTTTTAGGAAAAATTTGGATTTTTTAATTTTTTAGGGTATATAAATTTTTCCTTTATTGAGTAAAATAAAGATTTAATCTTTAAATACAAAAAAAGGAGTTTGATTCGAACCACAAATTTTGTTTTGAAGTCGAGATTTGCTCCAGGCGAGCGCATTCTTTGTAGAAAAAAAAAAAACAACAAAATGGTATAATTTAAGAATTATTGATTGAAGGAAAAACATAAAAGTGTCTATTTGTTTAATAAGGCATCCAATTATTTATCGCTAAGAGCAAGGTTAATTTTATTATTATGTGATTTATTGAAAACTGCTGCTGATTAGCCAGTTGTTTATTGTGTAGCGATAATTTTATTAATTTAATATGATTAAGAAATATTAATATTTGACATAAATAATAATTATTTATTGAGAACTTAAACATAGATCCGTCGATTTAAGAGTTTAATTTATTTAAACAATTATTTATGAAATTCTTTTTCAGTCTTCAGTGATAAAAAAATTCTAGTGACAAGATAAAATTGAATAGAACACAATAGCAGCAATGTAGAGAAATAATTGTCTAAGCAAGAATATTTGTTACTTATTAAATACTTTGTTTTTTCAAATTTCTTTGGTATTGTAAAAATCGATATCCTTGTGTTAGTTGAGCTCCTAAATTGACTACATGACAGGAAAACAGCAACAGATTTCTGGGTTTCACTTTCACCGAAAATCTCATAAAAGCCATTGAGTAAAGTGAGAGTGCTAAAATGAAATAATAATTCATTAAAATTGTAAATTAAATTCAAATAGATTTAAAAAATTTGTCTAAACTTTGAAAATAGTAGAATATTAATCTCACCTAGAGTCATATTTCCGCTTATGTATCTTGGATCCTTTTGGATATCGCCTATTGTTGAAATTGGAATCATCCAATTAAATACTGGTCCCCAAAAGTGGGTGCTATTTGAGAATCATGTTTTATTAAAATTTAAACTTAAATTAATATAGATATAATTTTGAACTTACCTCATAAAGTAATCTCTCATCTCCTTATTGGCAATTATTTTTCTCACTTGACTAGTCATTATCACGTGACCTTTTTAAACTCAAAACCTAAAAGCCAAACATAAGAGATTATCGATAAATTAGGGAAATAGTTATATAGGAAAACAAAAAAAAAATAATTATTTTATAATTCCAATAATATTTTCAGTCTTCATAACTAAATTACTGCAACTGGTCATTTATCTGAAGTCTGTTGACATAACATGATCGTGACCTTTCACCTAAAAGATTATTTCCCTAATTAAGCTTTCGTAACTTCATAAAATAATTTTCTTATTTTGCGTATTTATGAAGCCCTTTTAATCTTTAATATTTTTTTTTTCAAAATGATTTTTACTAAACTTAAGTAATTTTTTTTTTCTTAAAATACAATATTAAAGTTGTACATTTTGCTTCCTCCTAGAGGAAGCTTTGTAATGGTTACATTTTCGAAAATTTTTAAATTTTATTGAATTAAACATTCGTCTGTTGATAAACGTTTAATACTATGTTCTTAACAATTATCCGGATGTGTGTATGTGTGTGTATGTGTATTGATGTCACACTTTTTTGTGAACACAAGGATTTCGAAAAGTATTCATTGGATTTTTTCTAACACTTTTGTAATACTTGAAAAATTGGTTTTTATAATTAAAACTGTTTTCATTATCATAGTTCTCAGTTAATAATAGAGAGGAAAAGATTCCTTGACTCGAAACGAATGGATTGACCTATAATATTAATTCATTTTATTGAACTTTGAAAAAATTAAAATCATTTATAATACTTTTAAAAAATTATGATTTACAATTTCACCATAACAAAAAAGCAAAGCGCTCATGATATGAGCACCAAAAATATATACTACAGGAAAACATCCGAAATCGAATTCACAGCTAGTTTATTAATTATTTATATACTATTTAATAATTATTTCCAAAAGTGTCTAATAATCTATTAATTACTAACCTTGCAAGAATCAAATTCCTGAATTAAAGTTTGTTTATAATTCCAATTAAAAAATGAATCCCACATATGATCTATTCTTTATTCATCAGAGACTTAAGTCTGCACTCGTCGAGATTTGAAAGCAAACTGGGAACGATTAAAAACCGGATTTTCTGGTCTATTCAACTTTTAATATAAATAAAATCGACCACACTTGGTAAATACACTCACTGATTAATGCAAAACATATACGCGAGAAATTTAATCTATCTTACAAAATATCTATGTGTTTCCTAAGAATAAGAATCGATTTATTATCTTTATACGTGTTGATGCAAGATATTTCATTCTTTCGATAACTTTACTAAAGATTGATACTTCGCCCTTTCATTTAAAAATATTGAACTCATTCACAATTATCATTCACCTTAAGGATTTATTTAAATTGCAACGTGATTAGAATAATCTTATCACGATCAGCAGATACTCTTCAGTTTTTAACAATTGCGTTCATCAATTATTATTTATATTAAACATTTTGAAAATGAATTTATGAAGTTTCTAATTTTATAGAATTCAATCGCCGTCATTTCCTTAATTTCTAACTAGCATCCAGTTTTCCAAAAGATTTCAAAAAAGTACTCTAAACAAAGTAAATCAAAAAAGTAAATCACTCTACACTCAGAAAAAAGTTTTTTACATTCAAGCAACCTTTTTTAAAATAAAAAATATAATTGCATTGATAGGGGATCAAGAAAACATTTGATTGATTCAAAAAAATTTTATTTGAATAACAAAAAAATTTATCTGAAACAAACAAAATAAAATCGCTTCCTCAAAATAAAAATGTATTCTCTCTTGTGAACTAAATATTGTCAATATAGAGTAGGGTGGCAGTTATTTCGGCGATGTCGGAATTTTTTCCATCCCCCCTTCAAAGCTTTCAAGGTGACTAAAAAAAATTTTGTTCAAAAATTGAGAAAGATTGGATAATATTAACCCGTGCCACGGAGCAGTTGAAAATTCAAATGGAAAATACATGTATTTTCAGCTCATTTAGCCTCAATATTCATAACTTTTTTTCAAATGGACATAAATGTGTCAAACTTGGCACAATTTTTGTTCGTGATACAACGTACAAAACTTAATTTTTTCAGAATTTTTCATCGACATTATCTTACAGTACGAGTCCTTCAAAGTCGACTTTTTCGATTTTTTTTTTCACTAAAAGCCTCCATAATGCGCATTAAACTATTTTTCGACTACGCGTTCTCCAATTCCAGGTCGTTGTGTTTATTGTTTCAAAAGATTCATAACTTCATGTTGGATCCATGTATGTCCATATGAGTTGTGTAAATGGCTCCCAACCATTAGTTGGGGAAGGTAATAAGACCATATAAAAACCGTATAAAACCATTGCGATAATACGGCTATTTTTTTATTGTTTTACCTATTGTCCTATTTTTTCAAAACTCTCACTGGGCACATAAAAGATAATTTTTGCAAAGCTTTGTCAAAATCGATTACTACTATTACGTACAACGGAGCAATTGAAGTTTTCACTGGAAGTAGTATTTCTAGTGAAAACTTCAATTTTGACAAAACTTTGCAAAAATTATCTTTTATGTGCGACAGAGAGAGTTTTAAAAGAATAGGATAGTAGATAAAACAATAAAAAATAACCGTATTATCACAGTGATTTTATACGGTTTTTATATGGTCTTATTACCTTTCCCAACTTATGGTCCATATTTGGGCCATTTACATTTGGGCCATTTAACTCATATAGACATACATGGGTCCAACATAAAGTTATGAATCTTTTGAAATAATAAACACAACCTGGAATTGGAGAACGCGTAGTGGAAAAATAATTTAATGCGCATTATGGAGGCTTTCAGTGAAAAAAAAAAAACAGAAAAGGTCAACTTTGAAGGACTCGTACTGTATGTTAATGTCGATGAAAAATTCTGAGAAAATTAGGTTTTGTACGTTGTGTCATGAACAAAAACTGTGCCAAGTTTGATACATTTATGTCCACTTGAAAAAAAGTTATGAATATGGAGGTAAAATGGGCTGAAATATACATGTATTTTCCATTTAAATTTTCAACTGCTCGGTGGCACGGGTTAATATTATCCAATCTTCCTCAAATTTTTCTCTAAATTTTTTTTATTTACCTTGAAAGTTTTGAAAGGGGGGGATGGAAAAAATTCCGACATCGCCGAAATAACTGCCACCCTAATATAGACAAATTTTCAATTAATTATTTTGCTAAAGTAGTTTCTGTTAGCAAGTGCCTCATCCATAACGTCACTCTGACAGATTTGCATAAGCGTTTACACGTACAATTTATTCAGCAAACCCTCAATTTCTTCAGCCCCTCCCTAGTGAAATTCCGCCACCCTAGCTGCACATAATAAATGCACAGGTTATTATTTCTCGCGTATAATATTGATGGCGCTATGAATGTTGCATGGGGAGCGGGTACGTGGCATCAGAGCCGCGGGGGTGGAAACTGACAAAAGTGGTGGGGTGAATCTCGAAGAAGAGAGCATGCGTCGAAAACGGGGTGGTATTATTGATCTAGAGGGGTGGTCGGCGAACCCTCTGGGTCCAGCGTCGTGTTGCCCTGACTCGGAGCCCTTCACGTGGTCCTGAACTTATGTCCTAGGCAAATTTTATCATGGGGTGGCACATAGGGGTGAATTTTACCCTCAAAGTATTTTTCCTTCTTAGTAATTTTCACCTACTCGATTCCCATCTTCCTCTTATTACTTATTGATCATTTTGGAATCACACAATAAAAAAGAATACCTAAAATTCTTACACCTTACAATGGTTTGGATTAAATTAGGTAAAATTTGTCTTAATTTAGGCAATATTGGCCTAAATTTAATACCTGTGAATATACTACACATTACCTGCATTTCAGAATTGAGTTTAAATTTAGACAAATTTTATTTAAATCAAATCAATTTTGCTTCAATTCAAATTTCACTGAATGTAATCCAAACCATTTTAAGGTGTAACAATTTTAAATGTTCTTTTCTACTGTGAATTTTAAACAATTTTGAACAAAACATAGCTTTTGAATTATTCCTAAGGAGACTGGATGTTTATTGAAGTGTCGTTTATTTAAAAAAAATATAAGTTTCAAAGACAGTTTATTGCATTAATTTCTTAAAGTTCAAATTTTTCAATTTTACTACTCTTCAAATCTGAGTCAGTCAAAAATGACTGACAAACATTTGCATGCATAAATTTGACTGATAAATAATCAGTGAAATCCATGGCTAATTTTAAGACTTAAAACTCAGTGACAAATAAATTAAATTTCAGTGAAAAAAATGAACTGATTATTTAGTCAGAGAAATAATCTCGAAGTGAATTTTTACTGAAAATCAGTTAAATTTTTAACTAAATGAAACAGTTACTGCCTTTTTATTCACGAATCAGTCACTTTTATCTGATTCAGATTTAGAAAGTGGATTCTTTTCTTCATTGGGAATAAACAAAATTTTTTATGAAGGATTTACTAATAATTAAAAAAAGAAAAAAGAGGAAGTTAATGGTTTGAATTGCTTGCTGACTAATCCCCCTTTGAAAATTAAGGTTGGATTTATATTATACTTTATTATGTAGTTTTATTATAGTTTGTTATCTAAAAAGTAGATAAAGGTATTTACATATTTTTGAATGGTCTAATTATTTTCTTTTGTTTTTGCGTATTTCTGGTTTGTTTTCTTTTGACTTTTTCTAGTTTTTTTTGTTTTTTTTTGGGGAACCAGGAGTTTACGGTACTGTGAAAGGACCCCCTGAATATGCATTCCCGTGTGTAGTGCCTTCGCGATCGTTCCCTTCCGAAAGCGAATCCTTACCCCCGAGCATCCCCAGCATCCCCTAGGCCACCATTCCAGGCACTCAAGGGTATTGCCGTTATTTTCAGCCGAGTATACGATTCAGCCGGTATTTTCTATACAGGGGTCTCGCGATTTCCCGGGAAATGTCGTTTACATTCGCCTTTCCGTTTGACGTGCCAGCGTTTATATATCAGACCGGCCACAGCTTTTTATCGAGTGCGACTAACGGCCTGGGAAACGGTCATTACTTCCTCCTCTCGGCGATTAATTCTTATGAATGGCAGAGAAAAGAAAATTGTTACATGCAATAACAAGCTAGACTTTTTTACATCATTTAATCGTACATACCTTTTTCTCCCCTTCGTACATTACTAGATTAAAAATTAGCAACGATGTTGCAATAACTTGAAAAATGTACTCATAAAATTTGATTTAAAAATTCCTACTTTCCATTTAATTGCACTTTTAATAATATAAAAATATTTGGTTCAATGAATTAACAAAATGAAATAATCAAAAACTTTTGGTGATTGTACCAAGCGATTTCGATTTATTGAACATTTTTTAAATCAGCAAAATACAGTCAACCAATCGTTTTTGCTGAATAAACACATTTTTTTTTAGCCTAGGACTCAAAATTCTCAAACATAACAAATTTAGAAAAATTATATTCCTTATAAATTTGTTATATTTGAGAATTTTTAGTCTCAGACTCAAAAAAATTTTGTTCATTCATCAAAAACGCTTGGTAGACTGCATTTGACTTTATATTCCTTCTAAAATATTTGGTACTCTAAATTTAAATAGATTATTCAAATTTAGAGCAATCAAGAAAAAATTTGATTTAAATGAAACACACTGTTTCTTTGAGTAGACACAAATATTTGGTTATTTGTAACAAATTTTGATTGATTCAAATAAATATTTATTTGAATTGAATAAATGTCAAACAAACTTTTTTCTGAGTGTGTACCAAATATTTTAAAAAGAATATCATTTTTCTAAATTTTTTATGTTTGAGAATTTTGAGTCTTAGACTAAAAAAAATTTGTTCATTCAACAAAAACGGTTGGTAGAGTGTATTTGGTTGATTTAAAAAATTTTTTTAAAGTAAACCAAAATCGTTTGGTACAATCAACAAAAGTTTTTGATCGATTCGTTTTGTTAATTCTACAAAATACTTTGTTTAATTGAACCAAATAATTTGCTTTGCGAAAAATATCAAAGTTCTTTGGTTGATTCAACGAAAATTTTGTTGATTTAACGATATATTTTTTTGGATAAAGATTAAAAATATAATACCTAGGGTTACTTTTATTTTTCAAATACAAAATTTTTTTGATTTTATTTTGAATGAAGAAGGAAAGTTCTTTGATGTTTTATACTGAGACGATTGGATCCTTTTTTCGTAGAATCATCTGAATGCGTCCTCACACGGAGGATCCTGAGAGGAATAAAAAGGTCGAACGTTTGAAAAAACTCGTTTCTTTTCCTAAACCCTTGTGAGGACGAATATTTTCACCCCTGTATCTTCTCAACCCCCTTGGTTATACAGTTCATTCTCCTTTCGTTCTTAAATTATTAATGAAATTCTATTTCTACAGTTCTAATTCCTTTTCATGTGTTTAAAGTTCTGAACGTTCAAATGAACGAAATTTTTATTTGATTTCATTTTAAACTCAAATTTGTTATAAATATTGGTTTATTAGCAAAGAAATTAATGTAGTGATGATAAAAAAGCTCATAATGCTTTTTTTATTTTAAATTGGAACAATACTTCAAGATAGATTTAAGTTGAAAAGAAAAATTTCGTTCATTTGAACGTTCAAAACTTCGGGTACTTTTCATTAATTATAGGACATTAAACAGAAATATTTATAATTAGGATTCATAATTAATCTCGTTTTCAAAAATAATTAAAAAATTAATTGAAAAAAAAGAAAGAAAAAAAATTAAGATCATTATGTACCCGAAGTTCTGAACGTTCAGATGAACGGAATTTTGAATTGATTTCATTTTAAACTCGAATTTGTTCTAAAATATTGGTTTATTAGCAAAGAAACTAATGTAATGATAAAAAAGCTCATGATGCTTTTTTGTTATTTGTAATTGAAGCCTCGGCAGAAAGAACGTTGTATCAACACATATTTTGTATCCATGGAGTTCTATATGAGTTCTTTTTGTTTACTGTTTCTCTATTCCGCGGAAGCGCTGCGATCGAAAATTCAAAAAGTGAATTCGGAATGAAATGTCAAAATAGTCGAGGTTATTTACTTCCATTTACTTCGCATGTATGTCAATTAACCTCGAAAGTGCACGTATCTAAATCTAATTTAGAATTTTTTGGGGATAAGAATAGAAAATTACATTCGCTTAAGAGTGTCGAAAAAAATTTTAAAATTGAATTCGGCAAATTTCAACTAATTAAAATAAAAATAATCAGGTTAAGAAAATTTCGATTTCATATAATCTTGAAAATATTTTTTAAATTTTTAATTTGTACATTTTAAATTTATAAATTTGAAAGTTGCTGGCTGTCGAGATTCATAATCCTTTATTCTAGTTGTATCAATATTATGGAAAGTCCTGCATTTTTAACGATATACTTCGATTGGTCAGAATACGATTTCTCGTGTAAAGTTTCGAAAATGTTTAATTTCATCTCAAAATCAAGTCTATTACATTGTAGATAACATCGTTTACAAACTTTAAAAAAATAAATTCAAATATAATTTCTCGTCTTTTTATTTAAAAAGCTCTATGATAATTCATAACTCTTTAAAACATTTTAATTTTCTATTTTTAGCTCTGTTCAAAAGTTCAATATTAAACATAGAAAGGTACATTTTCGAAATATATAACCTCGACTATTTTAACATTTCATTGCGAATTCAATTTTCGAATTTTCAATCGCAGCGCTTCCGCGGAATAGAAAAACAGTTTTAAAAAAAACTCACATAGAACTCCGTGGATATAAAATGTGTTGATACAACGTTCTTTCTGCCGAGGCTTCAATTAAAACAATATTTTAAGATAAATTTGAGTTAAGAAAAAAAATTTCGTTCATTTGAACGTTCAGAACTTCAAGAACATAGATCATTCTGAATTATTAATCAGAAAATAATATTTCAATAGTATAAAAATTTCACAAATAAAAATACTTTTAAATTAAAGTTTTATCTGAGTTAACCTTTGGAACTCTTTGCAATATTTTAGGTAACATTTTTTTATTTTAAGTCAAATTTTAATGTAATATTATCTTTTTTTATAATTGTAGAAGGGGTAATACTATTAATTATACATTTTTCTAATTAGAACTTAATTTCATTCCATTAAATTAAATTAAAATTGCCTGCTATGTGGAAAGAAGAATACAATGAAGCATGACTAAAATTCGTTCTTTGTTTTTTCTGTATTTTTTTTAATACGACTCCTCGAAAATGCAAATATCGCCCAGGGTGAAAGCCGCAATGGCATTGTGCCTTCCTCTTTATTTATGCACTCACCGGTCGAGTAATTGTTTCCATTGGTCGCAGTTGCATTCCTCTTGATGTACCGCCAACTAAGAGGGATTCTCACCATCTCAACGAGTCACGAATTCAAAATGTCATTGATTGTACACATACTTGAAGATACGATACAATGAAAGTACTTCCGATTTAATTACAGACGAAATTTCTCTTGCATTTTTCTCTTCTTTAATTATTTACACCAACTTTTGCATTTAAAACGAATTTACATATTTAAATGAAAAGAATGATCGGGTAAAAAAATCTTGTTACAAATAGGCCCAGAAATTTATGATAGAATTGTTTAAAATTCACATAATACATCTATACGAATTCTTTTAAATTGAGAGCATCCAAATATTTAAATTCTTTTGAAATTTATATGCCTCCGAATTCAAAGTCCGAATGAAACAATATTTAGACGTATTCTTAGAATATAACAAATCTTTATTTAAAACCCATTTAAAATTTTCCGACAGACATATTGAAAAATGACCCAACACTTATTACAAAAGAACACTGAAATAAATCCTTGTGTAGGTCAGGACAATTTTTTAGTTGACACTGTCCACGATGAAATAAGAGAACTTATAGTTTTTCCTGGTTGGACAGAGAATCCCACCATGGTTCGCGACTGTACTCGATCCTGCTTTATACTGAGACTCGTGGGAGAGCACTTTACAGTTTTTTTTGCTTTTTTTTTTGTTTCCACTGTTTTGAAAAGAACCGAAGGAAAGTGTTCGAGAATTGAGTGCGCGTCTAGTCGTCTAGTGAATACTGTCGCGTGTAAGGTGTAAAAATGAATAAAGAAAAAAGAGAAAGACAGAGTTGTGAGATAACATACCACCCTTTCTCTTCCTTCCCTTGTTGTTCTTAAATTTCCCAGCTGGCCAGGAAATCGTACAATGACAAACAATATATCGCGTTTGTTTGTAGCTGCTCGTTTGTCACTTCGCTGAGATGGATATACTTTTAAGGCATTTGAACAAATCGAGTTTCTTTACAAAATATCAGAAATAAAAGTCGAAAACAAATACTGGTAAAATTATAATATTGTTTGTTTTTTAAAAGACATTTTTTTGTTAAATGAGGAAAGCATTTCTCAAAATGGATGCTACTTGGTAGCAGAAAAATACATTATCAATGTTTTCACATATCAATTTCAGTGATTTGACATGGACTATAATGAATGGGATGCACGTGCATAATTTTTTCATCCACTCATCCGTGAGTGGAAGTCCTTCCTGCGAGGACACGTGCAATTTCCGAAAAGTTGGATACATAGAAAAGAGAGTTATGAGCGCTACCCTTGAATACGGAACATTATTCCAGTCGATAAAGCGTTTGCCCGCACTCACGAAATTATGCTCTTTCTATTTAGCATTGGCGAGCATTGTACCAAAGGCGAGGGAGGCATGTATATTCACGTAAATGATAGAAAAAGAAATTGAACAGAAGATCAAGGAAGTAGAAGCAGAATCTGCTGTGATACAGTTTTTATGCTCTGATCAGTGACGATCCGTCACTGAAGTCTATCGGTCAGCCATCGTTTTAGAATCCGGCAGATCTTAAGGGCGTGTGATACGTTGTGATGTCACGAATTACCGACGGGGTATAAAAAATATTCGGCAATCCTATTTTTAAA
>JBAGKK010000605.1:300973-318427 GCA_037177015.1 Euceroptres primus | reverse complement strand
TATATATATAAAGAAAGGAAATATTAATAAACACATGTACTTCTTACCTCTAAAATATTTAATTGATAAGTTATTCCAGAGTAAAGTTATCTTTTGGAATATTAATATTTTTCGTGATTAGCTTTGTCATCCGGTCACACAACAGGTATTTACAATCAGTGAAGTTAGTTACAAAAAAAATTTGATCTATACTTCGTCTATTTTTAAATTTAAAAATAATTTTTATTAAACTTTAAGCAATATTTCATTTTAATAACAATGTTTTTATGGTAGGAGAACATTATAGAAGCCTCTAAAAGAAGATATAATAATTATTTACAAAAAATATTGTAAATCCTTGAAATCAAAAGTTTGTCATTAAATTAAAAAAAAATTAAATATGAAATAAAAGCGCACTTCTTCACCTCGCTTATCACTATTTCTACACTTATTGTGATTAATATGAAGGGAGAAAAAAGGTTTTATATGGATCGAAAAGACTTTTTTCTTTCAAGTATAAAATCAAAAAATTCCAGCATTTTGATTTTCACCTAAATACATTATTTTACAAGTTTTTTGCACTCTTGAACTATAGAAATATGTATTATTTTAAATACATTTTGGTGGGGTTATCCGCAGCTCCTTATGACGCCTTGAAAAATACGTGGAGCACTTGCGGACATGATTAAGGTCCATTGAAATGGCAGAAAAAAATTAAAGTAGATTTTGAATTTGTATGAGTATAGCTATAGCATGAACTAGAATGAAAAAACTTGAGCAAATATTTTCGAAATGGCGGATTTTACAAGTTGAAAATACCGAAAAAAACATTTCCTCTCCCTGCAGTTTATGGAAAAAAATGGTAAAAATGAACTAATCAACCTAATTCTAGTTCGTGCTATAGCCGCTTATGTGCATAATAACATATTTAAATTTTGTACTGGTACTGGTACTATATTCTCGATGGCATATACTTTCGAATTAAGTAAGAAAAAAAATTCGATTTTTTGAAGTCGAGAAAGTAGAATGTAGCCTTAAGAATAAAAGTTAAATTAAAAAATGAAGTCCAAGTAGACACGTGCTTGCAAGAAAGGATTTCGGAGAAGGTTTAGTTTATGACAATTAGAAGGGATTTTAAAGTAATAATTGATAGAGAAAAAGAGAATCTGGAAAATAAGTATTTTAGCTAATTTTTTATAAGATAGTAGTATAAGTGGATTCTGTCATACAATTTCCCTAAAGGGAGCTTTTAAACAACAACAAAAATGATTTCGATATAACTTCAAGGCTGAAAAAAATGTATAAGATATAAATTATTGTAAAATTAATTTAAAATCAGTAGAATGAACCTATTTTTGCCAGACAAGCAGTGGTAGATGCAAGTTTTGGTCAGACAACTCCTCTAAAGTAGATAATATAATAGAAAAATTATTTACAAAAAAAAGATAACTTATGTAGAACAGGAAGTACTTCAAAATAATATCGGAACGAAAAAAATTATGAATTGAAGGAAACAGTGCTATCTGCACTTTTTGGTGTTTGTTCATGTCAATTAGAAGGGATTTCAAAGGGGTAATTAACAGAGGAAAAGAGAATGTATAAAATAAGTAGTTTAGCCAATTTTTAGACAGGTATTTAGTAGCATAAATGGGGTTTTGGCAGACAATTCCCCTAGAGGGAGCTTCTAAAGAATAAGAATGATTCCAAAATAACTCTGAGGTAAAAAAAAAGTATAAAGTGTTTATAAATAAATACAAAATTAATTTAAAAACAGTAGTGTAAACGAATTTTGGTTAGGACAGCAGTATAAGAGGCACTTTTTAGTAAGGCTCCTCTTTTAAAGTTATCTACCATAATAAAAAAATCATTTACAGAAAAAAAGAGAACTTGTATAGAATAGTAACTTGTATCTCATGGCAATTATAATGGATTTCAAAGTAATAATTGACAGAGAAAAATAGAATATATAACTTAAGTAGTTTAGTAAATTTTCAGACAGGTTTTTTAAATCAATTTCCCTAAAGCGAGCTTCTAAAGAACAAAAAAGATTCCGAAATAACTCTGAGACCGAAGAAGATGTATAAAATATAAATAAATTTAAAATTATTTCAAAATCAATAGTATAACTCAATTTTGGTCAGGAAACAAGTAGTAGAGGCATTTTTTAGCAAGGCAGCTATTCTAAAGTAGGTAATCTAATATAAAAATCATTTATAAAAAAGAGATAACTTGCAAAGAACAGTAATTTCTCTAGAATAATAAAAAGCCAAAAAAATTATGAATCGAAGGAATTAGAGGTATATGCACTTTTTAGTTAGACGATTCCGCTTAAGAAAGCTTAATTCCTGACAATTAGAAGGGATTTCAAAGTAAAAATTGTCAGAGGAAAAGATAATCTGTAAAAGGGTAGTATAAAAGGGTTTTTATCAGACAATTCCCCTAAAGGGAGCTTCTAAAAAACAAAAGTACTTCCACAATAACTTTGAGGTCGAAAAAAGTATTAAATTTAAATACATGTAAAATAATTTAAAATCAGTAGTATAAACCAATTTTGGTCAGAAAATCTGTATTAGAGGCACTTATTGATAAGACGCCTCTTCTAGAGTTAACTGCAATAATAAAAAGAATCATAAAAAAATAGAACTTGCAATAGAATAATGAGACAGAAAAAAATTGTAAAATATGAATCGAATGAATCAGTGATATATGCACTTTTTAGTCAGGCGATGCCTTTTAAGAAAATTTAGTTCATGGCAATTAGAAGGGATTTAAAATTAATAATTGAAAGAGGAAAAGAGTATTTAGTAGTGTAAATGAGCTTTTGTCTGACAATTTCCCTAAAAAGAGCTTGTAAAGAACAAAACTATAATATAAAGATAAAAATGCAACAGTGGATTCAAATTTTTGTTCGATGTTAATTTCTATCTCTTATTCTTTTATTCCCTGAATTTAATTACATTGTATTTCTTTTTTAAACATAAATTTAAAACATAAGTTTTAAATTTTTCAGGGGTTTTAAAGGTTTTTTAGGATTAAATAAAGGGATGAAAAAAATAGACGAACAAAACAATAAAATAGTAAATAACAAAATGAAAATATCTGGGTGCAAATAAAATTCGTATAATTTAAAATATTTATATTATAAATATTATATGGGTGCACCCTTTTACTTTCTAATCAGTTTGCCTCTCACGATCGGTAATGAATCAAGAAAAAAATTTCGTTCGACTTTCAGGAGAAGCATTTTCGACCGTTTGTAGGCGCGAGTGTTCTTCAATTAACTTTTATACGTCGTACCTTATGAATTAGTGAGAAATACGTGATATGCAATTCTAAGACTTGGAAATTTTTTTGTTATTCATTGCTAGAAAACTGATTTTGTTAAAGTTTTAAGTCAAAAGTGTCTGAAAAATAAACAAATAATTATATTACTTTTTACAAACGATATAAAACAACTAGAAGTATTAAATTTTCTACAAATATTAATTTTACAAAAATAAATATAAATCACTATTCTATAAATTTTCTCACGTACATTCAAGGCTTTTTTCAAGGGAGAGAAGTGGCACTGCAACAAATTATTTTTTTCTCCTTCTGTTCGTCGCGAATCTTCGTGGAAACAACACGACAACTTATGCGCATTACTAAAGAAATATTTCCTGAACAATCAATCAATATTCAACGTGCATGTTAATGGTCGATTAATTCGCCAGCATAGAATCTCCCCGCGCGTTTCTATGGCGCGCGCTCCCTGCATCCTTGTATACGTGGCATGCCATGGAGGTCGCTTTTTCCAAAGGTTTTGTAAACGGCCACTTCATTCGTATGCGGTATACGCTTCCAGAAGGAGCTTATAAGTAACACAGTAATGACATACCCTGTCATGGCAGAACAGTTTTCTCGGCTCATTGTCATTAACCACGCATTGATTTATTGACGCCAGCAGGGAAATTCCGACGATACTTTTCCTCCACATATGGCTGATCGAGAAACATCAAAATTCTCTTCTTCATGATCTTTTCTTCTATCTCGACGCACTGCCATCCAATAAAAATTTCCCCAGTGAATTTGATTTATTTTATTGCATTCTCATGACATTTCAAGATACGTATTCCTTCAAATGACTTCTTTAAATCAAATAAAAATGTATTTGATTTTAATCTACGATCAATTATTATATTTGAAGAATTCAGAACGATCTTAACTTTTGTTTTTTACTCTTCAAATTATTTATTATTTTTGAAGACGAGAAAAAATCTACCACACACGAAATGAGGATGGCTCCCGGTTCGAATCAGGATCAAGGTAGATTTTTTCTCGCTTTCAAAACTAATAAATAGTTTGAACAGTTAGAAACAAAATTTAAGATCCTTATAAATTATTATAAAACACTGTTCGACAAGCTAACATCTTAATTATGAATATTATATTTAAATGTGTGTACTTCTTAAATTCAAAGAATGCAAAAAATTTATTTGCAATATCTTGCAAAATTATTGATATACTCTACCAGGAAAGATAATTATATACTACAGTCAATAAAATATTTTCTCTTTCAAAATTGCAAAAAAGCCTCGAGAAAGCCTTCCTTATTCAGCTCGTTATCATCAAGTATTTATCATGTTGACAGACAGTCGCCAGTGGACAAACAAATGGCCGGAATAAAAATCTGTATCAATAGTATTAGCGTACAACTTTATCAATGTAACTGGAATAAATTGATATTGATTTGTTTAATCGATTCTGCAAAATGGATAAGAAACGCGATAACGTTTCTTCGACTCTTTTTCTATTTTTCTTTTTTCAATTTTATTCATGTGACATTTGCGTGAAGCAGAACGATTTGATTGGCGGTTTAAATCAGCGCAGATTGCGTAATATATTATGTATTAGGAAACATGAAAGCAACATAAAAATATTATCTTACTTGTAAGAAGGAAATGAGGATCTCGCATAATCATTTTTATATTTTTTGCGAGCCACTTGTGTTTGACCAAATCAATCAGTGTCAAGAATTTCATTAAAACATACTTTTTTTATATCGCAGACACTTATCTAAAAGTCTACCTACTTCCGTGACTCGTTGAGTAATTAAATTAAAACCTTAAGCATATTTTCTGAAAAGGGAATTACAAGATGGTCTGTAAATGTCCGAATTGACTTGATAGAAATTTTATAAATATTTGGAAGCGATTTTCAAATTGAAGAATATAATATGATTTTTAAAATAATAGAGTAAACAATTAAATTATTTAAAAATATTGTTTAATTGTCTATTTCTGATCGGTTAATATTTTATATTGATTGAACTATAGTTGTAATTTTAATAAAAATACAATTTTCTATAAAATATCAATTGTATAGTGAAAAATAACTAGAAAAGCGCAATTGAGTTCCCCTTCGTCTCAGAGGAAGGACACGTCGACCTAATTAAAGGAACTTCGTAGCGAGTTATTTTTTTTCCTTTATTTTCATAAAGCCTCTGCATATCTCACGTTTAAATCACGAATATTTATTGCGACTTCACATGCAAGCGGCGTCAATTAGCGAAATGTAAGCGTTAAAAATTGAGATTTCTTTAACGCAAGGTGCTGCCACGTTTTGCTGAAAGACAGCGAACATTTTCCTCGCAATAATGAGTTCATTAGAACAATATTCTATATATATATTTAGTTTGCTAATCCTAATTAAAAATGCTCTTTTCTTCAACTGTCTTCCTACTTACTATTATTGAAATTCTTGATTGTAATTATAGTAAATAGAAAAAGAAAATACTACAATAGCATAATTTTCCACGGAATAATCAATATCGAAATGATAAATTTTCTTAGTATAATTGTCATTCGTTTATGTCATTGAAAGTTCCTTGAATTCCAATCATTATAGTTAAGTTTTTCATTAAGGCAAACTTAAGAATTCAAAGGTAAAATACCTTTCATGACATGATTATTCAGCAATTCAGTAACCATCGTGAGTATTCAGCTCGAGGTATAAAATGTTATTTTTTGCTCATAGCAAAACAAGTCCTTTTTTTAGATTTCCATTCTAATTATTCTCATTGAAAATGCATGTCACTTGAATTAATAGTAATTTAACATCTCTGAATGGAAATTAAATTCAATTTCAACTTGTTTATAATGAGCAAGAAATGTTTCAATAACTATGAACCGTACCTAAGATATCTTGGTTGAAAGATATCTTGATAAAGAAAAGAATAAAAGTTTTAAAGGAAATAATTTATTAATATTCAGTTGACTGTAACTCTTTATCATTTTGAAGTGTATTGAAATTTGTAAATTTTGAATTTTGGAATATATGAAAATAAGGGTTAGAATCCGGATCTAAAGATTGTCTTTGATTCTTTGAGAGGAATAAAATAAATGATAGAACTTTTTTTCTCTCTTCAAATTAGGTATGTGTTACTGTTTCTTTAAAAGTCTGGGGACTGAAATAGAAACCAAGAAGGGAATTTGGATGACAAAATGGTCAGACTAAAAAAAGTTATTGACGATAAATCAGGTGTATGGCATTCCTAAGATAGCGTTACCCACTGAAAGTCATTACGTCGCGGCAAAGTAATTCCCAACTAAGTAAGTAAAGCAATAAATACATAATGCATCCGGCAACTTTTCCCACACGCAACCCGGGCAATGTTGAGGAGCCAGTTCCATGAAATCATGCATCTCACAGTCTTGCGTATGATGTTCCTATTGAGTATTGATTTCCCGGATTTATCTCTGAGATATATTTTTATGATCGACTCTATGTCAGCAGAATCGTCTATGGTTTTTGTTTTTTGTTGCTGTTGCGATCGTAAAAGCCGTTCTCCATTCAAAGGCATGACTATGAATTGTTGAAAATCCAGATCTTCGATTTTTACTGATGGACACGTCCCACTTGAGCAAATAATAGAAATTTCAAATGGGTTTTTTGTTTGATTGATCGCAATTCAAAACTGAGTATTTATACGATTACCTAGAACCAAATGATTTAAAAGAGTCTTATAAAAAAAGAGTAACATATTAATAATTTAAATTAACCTTTGTAATAATTCAAATAATTAATATATGTATTTGAAAACTTGAGGATGACAACTCGATAAAGACTATTTGAAGTTGGCTCCTAAATTAGGCTATTTTAACTATTACTTAGCGGCCAACTTCAAATGGTCTTTAACGAGTTGTCATTCTCATGTCTTCATTTAAATTTACATTAATTGTTATTAGAATTAGAATTTGTTAAAAGTTATATATTTATTATTTCTAATTATATATTTCTTATTTATTAATATATTTATTAATTCTAGTATACTAATAATAATCCTTTTTTAAGGTCAGTGAATTTTGGAGGAAAAACTTCAAGAAGGAAATGAATCAACTGGTCGAACCACTAGTGCTAATTATTATATTGACAGATCCACTGAAGAAAGATTTTCATGATCAGATTCGTGTATGTATACATTATCACAATCTTTACAATTTATAATTATTATGGTCATTTAATACTTGATTGTATTATTAATACATGCCTCTATGATTATAAGATATTTTTCAAAAATTTATGAACGCTCCTTTATTAGTTAATTTCCATTGCAGAAAGTTCTCTTTTGCTTAAATTAAAATAATTTCTTTAATATTTTCTTTATCATAAGAAAATTTTAGCAATTCTCTAATTCATTTTTTTTTTACAGGTGCTGAAAGATACAATTCTACAAATGACGTTTGCTCAAAAATACAAATGCAGATTTTGACAAATGGTTAATATGTAAGGAAAAATTAATTTTTTAAATTAATATAAATTGTTTAATTTTTATCTCAAGGATTAATTGTTATTCATATGAAAATGAAGACACGTTACTATTTTCTTAAGACACTTTCGAAAAAAGGAACTTTGCTAAAACATTTCGAAATATGTTGGCTTTTGGTTTTTTTGTATTTTTTCTAATAAACAAAGCAGGATGGGTATTCATTTGCTACCGGCTAAAAGCATTGCCAGATGATACTCTTATTCTCAACATAAAACAGTACCTTACTGCCATTAGAAGCTTTTAGTAAACCTGATATCATGTTGTTATTAATAATATTAATCTTTTAACTATTTTTCCAAGTAAAATTAAAGTTATCAGAATTTGAATTATGAACAAGGATGAAACTATCGAACTTATAAAGCCCTCGAATTTGGAAATGGACAAAGCTTTAAGCAATCAACTCTCGAATTAAAAAATTAAACTAATAATATTAAGTTTTTAATTAAGAAATTAAAAACCTTCCAACTTTACAAAAATAACTTTGATAATTAAAATTCAAGACTTTTCTTAGCTTTTCTTAGCTTCTGCTTTAGATCATTTTACTTCAAATCGCATGTAATCGTTTCCATCGCAATGAAACAAATCCAGAATTTCTTTTCACAAAAATTAACCCTCTGAATTAAAAAAATGATTAAATGATGACAAACAAAGGGAAACGATCAATTAGGACCGTTTCTGGGCTTAACTAAAAATTAGTGCACTTGACAATTTGTTTTAAACGATAAATAAATTCTCTTAAATAAATAAATTCTTTGTTTATATTGTTTCTCTTATTGAAACAATAAGGCAAAAGAATTAAATTCGGATCAAGGGTCCAAATGCGAATCACTATTATTTTTGCCATAAATAACTACAGTTGTAAACTCAATTTTTGTGAAACGTTTAGCTTATCAAATAAACTGAACATTTCGCAAAAATTTTGTTTTATAATTGTATTTATGTGTGACAAAAGAAATAATGATTCGCATTTGGATCTCTGATCCGGATTTGGTTCCTTTGCCTCATGCGCCTGAAATATTTATCGTATTTTGACTTTTTAAAACATTATTGTACAATTTTTTAAAGAATTTTTGTGCTGAAAAATCTGATAGATATTTTCATTTCTAATAACTTGAACAAAAAAAGAAATTATTTCCCTGGGAACAAAAACTGACCCCACTGCCCCTCCTCTTTTATTACCACCATTGACCATTAAATTGAAAGTGCAGACATCGGAAAATATTGTACATTGAACATTCTGAAGATGTCGGAATACCTACCAGCCGCGTATCTTTAGAGTAAATAATTAATTTCACGGAATGGAGGCCGAACGTCTCAGGAGACGGACTCCTGGTGCAGCGATCGGTCACAAGTCACGTTCGAGCAATGCAAGAAAACACTATGATTACACGATACGTTGATGCCTAACCTAAGCCAAAGCTAACTTTACCAAGCAGGTTCAGATCCAGAGAGTCTGAACCGAATCGAGTCGAGTTCGAGCCACTCTCGAATTAATCGGATTGTTCTGAGGCAAACCGCTTATTAAGGTCGGGCATGCAAACTCGAAAGCCTTCCGAGGAGCCTTATTGATCTCTCTGATAATAAAGGGAGATCACGTCCCTGCGCTTCATTTTAAATCTATATACCACTCGCTCTTCTCATGGCTGTGATCGATGGTTCTCGGATGCTAATATCGACGTGCCATAGATCATGTCGACGTAGATCTGTTCTGCTTCCAAGCCAATTTCTCTTAGATCTACGATTAAGATCCAATTTCTGAACTTCTTGTCAAAAGACGACTACCTGCTTGAAAAAGATGCTTGAAACAGTACTTGGGGAAAGTCTTGACTAACACAAACTTGCAACAAAAAAATTGACCATGATCGAAATGAAATCGAAAATGAAAATGAAAATGAAAAGATCGAAAATGAAAATTTTTTAGTTTTTGGATCAGGATAAGAAAAATCTTTTCCTACATACGAAAGCATTCCTGTTTAGATTAATTTCTCCTGGTACAAATTGATTTATTTTAGTGTAATAATAGATTTGATAGGAGCATTGATGAAGGAAAGAGCTTTCGGAAGTTAATAAAGTTACTCAAAATCAGTCAATACAATTCGGAAAGGAAGTTTCAAAATATTCAAGAATATATTTTTGGGACATCATAAAGTAAAATACTATTTTTCAAGATTATCAAATAGTCGTATCCTAAAAGGAATTTCTTTATGCTTTTGTATTAGTTTCAGAAAGACTTACAGATATTAAGCGCCATGGAATTCGAAGCTTGAAAAATGACATAAAATAATATATGATGTCTTTAAATTTGATTTAAAAAGTTGTTCAATAATATGTATAAGAATATAAAAGAATGTGTAAAAATGTATAAGAATATAAAAAACTTTCCAAATAAATCCTAAATTATAATTAGGTATGTCAGTATAGAAATATAGATATTACTTTGAACTTACAAAAACACTTTGACAATTCTTACATTGGTTCAAATTTTTATTGAAGAATTCTTTATTCCCATATTATTTGGGTCGGATTATTTAAAAGTTTGAATTAACAAAATCGCGCAATCATGTACAATACTTTTTGTTGTTTTGTGAAATAGGAGTGTTTTAACTAAGTTTTAAGATTTGTCTAGATTGTTTTTAATAATCTCATACAAAAAATTAAACACATTTATATTAAATATTACTTAACAACTTTCTAAGTAAAATGTGCGCAAATTATGTGATTTCCTATCATACTTCAAATTTCGAATTCCATGATGTGGAATATTTTTAAGTCTTTCTGAAATTAATACAAAAACATAAAAAAATTGCTTTTAGGATACGCCAATTTTATAATCATGAAAAATAGTGTTTTACTCTTTGATTTCCCAAAAAGACTTTTTTTTAATATTTGGATATCCCCTTTCAGAATTTTATGTGTAAAAAAACGCAGAAAGAAAATTTTGTTAAAAAATGTTTTGCGACTTTTTACCTTTGTTGTTTAACTCTAGATCCAGAAAACAAATTTTCTTACGAAATATTGGGTTTGGGTAATTTTATTATCTTTCCAAACTTTTTCCTTCATCAACTTTATTAACTTCCCAACTTTTTCCTCCATCAATGCTCCTAAAAAATCTATTATTAGACTAAAATGAATCAATTTTTACCAGAAGGTAGTCGAAACAGAAATGTGACTATAACGTCGTGATATAATAAAAAAGTCACTGTTTACCTACTTTTCAGCTTCAATTAATTTCTGCTAACGGAAAATATCATTGTAAAACTCTACAAGAAATTATGGAAACTTATTTTTGTATGTAGAAAAAAATTAATTTTGATTCAAGAAAAAATTCATCCTGGCCCGCCTCGACCAAAATCCATTAATTAATTTCCTCTACCTTAAAGTTAGAATAGAAAAGTATCAACATTGGCCGCAAAATCTATTTCCCCGGAAAAGATGATGTAAAGAGAGGCTGATGATGTAAAGAGAGAAAATTCTTGACATTTTTTTGGAGGAGAATGTGTTTTATGAGAAGCTTGAATTTTAAATGCAAATCTGCATGCATTTATTATGTCGCAGCTCGTGAGAATGATGTTTTAAGGTGCTTGGTATCAGCGGGGGCTCGCATACAGTAATCTGAGAAGGTTCTCTGTATCAGATCTCATCTCTGATTCGGACTCCTTCTACACCGACCCTTTGACAATGCCGACACGTTCTTCCTGCCTCTCGTTCTTCCTACTTCAACAGCCTCGATGACGTTGGTAGAAGCACCGCACGTACGAATTGGGGAAACTGATTCTGAAAAGAAAAAAAAATGAGAAGTCATTATTTTTGAAAAAAATACGATTACTAAGAGTGAAGAGACGTGTTTTCTATTGTCTATTACTTCATATAAAGAAGAAGCAAATCATGAAATTCAAAACATAATTGAGATTTGGCAACAATATTACTTGTATCCAGTATTTCCAAAATAGAACTGTAATGATTTAAAGTTGGAACCAATGGAAACTTGAGAAAAAAATAATAAGAAAAGCAAAAAAGGAATCATAAGTTCGAAATGGAACGTTTAAATTATACGCATCGCTGTCGAGCTCCCCATTATTCAAATGTTTTTATGATCAACGATTAATATCTTTCTCACGTGAAAAAGACATTGATGCTCTATTTTCTTACGATTTGCGAAAGCGAGGAATATCCTAATGAACTAATACATAAATTTTATGATCTAAATGATCAGCAGTGAATGAAATACGTTCATAATTACTCCAGATGTTAATCAACTGCAGTCAAGTTCCTTCCGTTTCTACGTCATTGTGATTATTATGGAGCATTCATTTAATTTCTCGTTCTAGCACTGTAGATTAATTACACACTTAGTTGTGTTAAGAACGATTTAGTAAATGCATATTAGAAGAAACTAATTAAAATGGCACGTGAGAGAACGTTGGCGCCACATTTGTAGATATATTTTTTCAAGAAAGTAATTTATTTCAGTAATAAAAGCGTATAATTATTAAATTTATCTGAGTTGCTTTTCATTATGATATTTTAAATTAACAAGGAATGTTCGTTTTTAGTAAGTCAAGTATGAAATAAATTTTTCTTTCAAAATTATTATGAATATAATTCAAAATAATGTTTTTCAAAAATAAAATAGGAAGACCCTATATTTTAATTATTAATTTATTATCTAGTGCGAAATCAAACTTGTAAATTGATTGAAAAATAGAGTAAGGAATTGAACAAGTTAATTTAGACATGATATTTCCTTTCGTTTTTAACGAAGCATTTCCAAAGACGATAAAGTGCATTCCCGTGTTTTGCATTTATTCTTCTTGCTTACACACGCCTTTTTGAAATTTTTTTTATCTGACGCTTTTTAAGTGCATAAGATAAGAAAATGTAGGCAGATATATGACATGGCATTACAGACAGTCACGCCAACTTCATATTAAGATAACAATCGCTGTTGCTTCATTATTCTCTCAATTCACAATTAATAAAATATATTTTTGATATTTTTAAAATTATATTTGATCTGCTGCAAAGATAAATCTGAAAAATGACTTAAATTTCGGATTTTCAGAAATTAAAGTTTTGTTTGATGGAAACTGAAATAATTTTACTGATTATTCCACGCCAGATTACAATAGATTACAAATTACATGATTTTAAGGGATTGCTGGGGTTACGTAAAGTTACAGGGAATGCAGAAGAATTAAGAGATTACATAAAATTACATGGATTTCTAAAGTACAGGAATTACACCAAAGATTGCAGAGATTTCACAAGGGAATACAGAAAATTACAGGGGTTATAAAAAAATATTATAGGAATTACAGAAAATTAGAGAATATTGTAGGGATAACACAAGGTATTATGGAAGATTACTGAGAATACAGAATTTTATAGAGATTACAATAAATTTCGATGATTACAGAAGATTGAGGGGATTACAAAAAATTATGGAAATTATAGAAGATTACGAAAATTACAGGGATTGCAGAAAATTTCAGGGATTATAACCGGTAATCTCTGATTACAGGGATTATTGAACTCTACAAGGGATTACAAGAAATATAGAAAATTATAGGGATTATAAAAAATATTATAGGAATTAAAGAAAATTAGAGAACATTATGGGGACAACACAAGGTATTATGGAAGATTACAGGAAATACAGAATGTTTCAGCGATTAAAGTATATTTCGAAGATTACATAAGCTTGAGGGAATTACAAAAAATTACAGGGATTACAGAAGATTACGAAGATTGCAGTGATTACACCGCTGATTACAGTGCTTACACCGCTGATTACAGTGATTATGGAAATCTACAAGGGATTACAGGGAAAGCAGAATTTAACAGAGATTACAGTGCATTACAAGGATTATAAAAAATTACACAGGGATTTACAGGGAGTATAGAAGATTACAGGGATTACAAAAAGATTGCAGTCTACGTAGACTTTATGCAAACAGAACATTACAGCATTTACATAATTGTACAGAAATTGCAGTACATTGCCAGATTGCAGAAGAATACAGAGATGACAGAGATTACAGATTATTAGAAAAGATTACAAGAACTACACAAGAGACTACAAGAATTACAGAAAGATTCAGAGGCTACACAACATATAACAGAGATTAAAGAGAAGATTGAGTATATGGGTTGCAAAAACGATTACAGGGATTACAGAAGATTACAGAGATTACCCAAGGGATTACAAATCCAACAAAACATTTTCAAAGCTATCCACAAACTTGTCAGATTAACTCCCTTTGTACAAAAACACAAAAAATTGTTGATGAAAACGAAACCCAGTATTGTTCAATAATTTTTTTAAAAGTGGTGCTTGTAGTTACCATCCTTCAAAAAGGGGTTAAGTTAAAGAATATGGCAAGGTGTTTGGCGAGCAGCTGGATATCAAAATAATAGTTGGTGTATTTATGGAGTCTCGATTAAGCACGAGGCGATGAAAGAGTTTGATGAAATAATGACGGGGCCCAGTCAATAAATAGTACGCCTCTGCGTGGATGTCAGGGCCCAAAAGTAGGGATATTGAGGACTTGGTGGGGTAACGCGGACCTGCTGGGCCGGGAGGGAAAAGACAGCTATTAAAAGCCTCTATTTAAATATTATCAATGAAATTACAGTGCTCACTGCACGCTATGCTCTCCTCGGTCATTACAGACTAACCACTGACCATTCGTGTTCTTTAATCGCCGTTGTCAATACTAATCGACATCGACGTGATTTAATTCCCTGCCTCTTTCTTTATTGTCCATGTTACACTATATTTGCCTCAATCTCGATGTGAAAGCTATAGCTACTATTTTGTACCAATATTATGGTTCTTGGAACACAAAATTAATTTTTAATCATCACTCATTCAATGGAGATTAATTGCTTTTGTTTTCTGCTTTTATTTTCTCCAGACTGCAGGTCCATTGTCTTTTGTGGTGATTTTTAAAGTAATGTTAGAATTTTTTATATTTGTAATTTGTAAAAAGTTGAATGGGTTCTAAGTTGTAATTTGAATCTTTAAAATTGGATCCCTAAAATTTCAACAAGTTTGAAGAATGCCAAAATTTTCGTAGAAGATTTTATTTTATCAATAATGAAAAATGTCCTTTTTCGTGTCCGGCTCTATGATAAGCGTCTCTTTGTTACAGTTCAACGTTTGGAAGTCAGCAGCATCAATTAAAAATATTAGTAAACTTAAAGTAAACAACTATTTCAAAAATGCCAATTTCCACTTTTTGGAAAAAGTGACTGGGGAAATCGATGAGGGCTTTCTCAGTAATTAAAAATTAAACATCCTTTTAAGGGGATGTTTGCGACTTGTCTCCTTGTTACAGATTAACGTTTGTTGGTCGGTAGCATCAATTAAAAATAACAGTAAACTTATAAAAAAACACCAGATTACGAAAATGCCAAATTTCCACTTTTTGGAAAAAGTGGCCAATGAAATCAATCAGAGCTTTTTCAATAATTAAAAATTTTTCCCCTTCTTTTAAAGGTGAAAATTTTTAATTCCAAATAATTTATACTTACACCTTAGTTTTATCTCACATTAAATTGTCAATTGTTTCAGATTGGCAAAATTAATTTTCTTGATTTTTGTTAGCAATAAATTCGGACAAAAGGGCAAATACAGTTTATCATGATACATTTTAATTCTTACTAGAAAGTTGAAAAAAAAGATAAAAATGCTTTAAGATGACAACCCGTTGCGACCTCCTCATTTAGTCTCTGCCAGAGTCTTTTTTCCCAGGACTTGCGACTTGTTGCAGTCTAATTGGATATGAAATTAAGTCAACGAAATTCCAACAAAAATGCAGGACCGCGTCACATTGTAAGGATTTGAAATTTATATTTTCCGTCTGCGCCATTCGCGAACTGGGAGATGCTTCTGACGACATCCGTCATCTTTTTACTCGGGTTAACTTCACGAGCATGATTACGATGCTGCATAAACGCTTCGCTTTCTGGGTGCATTATCTGGTGCAATTGAAAAGTTAAAATGAAACTTACATAGGCATTGTATAAAATTTATATTAAGTTTTAATTCTATACCTTTTTGCATTTGGAAAACTTGAAATTTTAAGTTTAAACAAAACTCTAATGGTTGATTCTTTAAACGACACAAAGAAGTTTCAGAATCCTTTTTATTTTATTTTTCAAAAAATGTTTAAAAGTTTCGCAAGAACGTATTAGGATTAAAAACAATTTTTTAATTTCTGTTTGTCAATGAAAGATGTTACGAATGCTTTGAAATGCTTATATTATTATTTTCTTTAACCTTAAACCTTAATTAAACATAAATTAACCTTAATTAACCTTTCTTAAACCTTTATTTTAAACTTTTATGATTTCTCACTGTGATTACACGTTAATTTAATTTAAAATTTAGTTAAGATTAGAAGAAAACTTTGCAGATAAATGATCGTATTATTTAAATTTTCTGAAAAAGTAAACCTTGCAAACGTGAAAAGTAAATTTTTCTGAGCCTTAAGTGCAGGTGCTGCACTGACATAGTGACTGAACGTGCATCATGATAAGATTATCAACCACAAATTTATCGCTGATCTAAGGTGAGGTCGAAATGTCATGGTCAAATGTTTATACTGTTTTTTTTGTTTTTTTAAAGATAAAAGTCATTACATCTACTTTGTGGAGATTTTAAATTTTCTGAGTGACTCAACTGCTATTATAATATTATCTTTTAAGACAAAATGAGTTGAGTATTTTTATAAATACTTGAAGCATGCGATTAAACAACAGAAACACTTATTAAGAATAAGATAGTAATTTGATTTTAAAAAATTAATGATTTCTAGTAACGAGATGATAACTTGCCAGAGACAATTAGAAAAATTTCACAAGGTATTGAGTATCCTTTGAAAAACAGATATACAATAGGAGAAGGAAAAGGGTCGATTCTTTCATCATCCTGTTGTTTACCCGTAATTATATTTTCTTTCCGGTTTTCTGCTCTTCGTAGGCACACTACTCTTTATAAATTCAACTGCCTAAGTTCATAGAATAGTCGTAACCGGTCTGAGGAGAAAAAGGTATCCAGCACGTCTTTTCACAGCTTTAACTGCAGGAGGTACACCATACTCTCGTATAACGAACAGTTTTTTTTGCGATTCTTCGATCGATCGATCATCACAGATCACGACAGGGCTCTGAAGCCATCTTTTGTACTTTCTTAGCTTTAATACCTCACGATCACGAAAACGTGAAGAAATCTAGAGGCAAAACTTTCGCAGATTCAAACTAACAGAAATCTTCGCTTTTATAAGAGAATTTAAAAAAGAGGTAGAAATTTAATAGAGTTCAAGCATGATGATCCAGAATTTCTAGGATTTGAGATAAAAAACTTTTACGACGTTTGTGTAAAATCGAAAGCTTTCAAATTGAAGTATTTCAATTAAATATTTAATGTAGTGTAGAGTTGGTTTCTTCATATTGAAGAAACAAACTCTAGTTGGTTTCTAAAATCACAAAGTGTTGTGATTTTACAAGACATCAATTTTTAAAGTAAGCAATTTCAAATTCTTAAAATCTCATAAAGCTTCCCAAACTTATTTTATCACATAAAAATGTAAAACATTTGTAATGCGTTAGAAATGAAAAATTCTTGTAATTCAACGAAAGGTGAAAGATTATTTTTTTAGATC
>JBAGKK010000605.1:256704-289149 GCA_037177015.1 Euceroptres primus | reverse complement strand
AAGAATGGAGTGAAAGTTATTTATTTATACACGCACGTGACTTTCAAAATTATAAACTGTCAAAACCGATCTTTTCTTGGTGCTCGTTCGAAATCGTTCGCCTTTTCGAGATGAGACGATCCGATTTGAACCATTGCCTACACGATTACTTTAAGCATCGAGAAGTTTTCAAAATCGATCGCGAACAAGCGACCAACGAGAAATTATCGTCTCGCCGTGCATCACTATGCCTCCTATCGGGCTATATTCTCAAGCAGTACAATTCCTTTCTCATGATCAGCAGATCCATCGAAGAAATTGTAAGTTTTTGTCAGCCAGTCTCTGCCATTCTGATCGATGCATCCGCTCTAATAATTCATTTCCACCAGGCTCTAGACACGAGTGCACTTTTACATAATTCTAAGAATCATTCGTTTAAAATTCAGCAGCATATAACTGGAAGTTCTTGAGAGGTTTGAGTGTTCGATACTCGAGACACGGAGCTTGAAGCCACTCTCGGACCCTGATTTATTAACTCGGCCTCGGTGCGTAGCTTTAATTATTTAAACATTCATCGTCGTGCGGCGACAGTGCAGGATAGTTCTTGCGACCTCCTCGTAATCTGTATCGAGAGGTCTAGAGACAAGTATACATATACATGTACATATAAATATATATATATATATATATATATATATACTTTATATATACTTTATATATATATATATATATATATATATATATATAAAGATATATAAAGATCGGTGGGAGTTGAAGTGGACAACCGGCCATAAGGGATACCGTGAGAATTGGAACTATAGCGCGACAACACGCGTATAGAGCTCTCTCGACTAGGCTAGCACCAGTGGAGAAAAACTTACCTTCATTATGCCAACGGCATCGTAATAATGGTTAAAATCACCGTAAATGGAGCTCATGCTCGCACAGTCGCATTTTTCGAACAACATATGCCTGTGGATGAATCAGACTTGGACTATACGCATTTAAAATAATTCTTATTCCAAAACATAACCGACGACAATCTCGTAAATTTTCAAGGCAACAAAAAAAGTTTCAGAACTTAGATGTGGAAACTGAAACCACTTAAAACTAGCTTCCCAAGGTTTTGCCAATTACAGCTTCAGTTTCGATTTTCAAAATTTAGTATCCACAGGGACTTTCGAAATTAAGATTTCGTAATTTGGAAAGTCTTGACTGATATTTTAAGGATATTAGATTATAATCTAACATTCTTAAAATTCAATGGTTTCTTCAGGGTTTCATGTTTTCGCGTTTATTAGAAAATCGTTACGGGCATTACAATACATATAATAATTTGAACAACTGAATTCTGAAAGTTGCATGGGTTTAATAGTTGGCTAATTTAGTTTTCTTGTAATTGAATATTAATTTGTATGGATAATAAACATGTTTATAAGAACGTTTTTATGTAAAAGAAGCAGTTATATAATTATTCAATCCTTATCTTAACTCAGGTGCCATTTATAACAAAGAAGCATTAATAGCATCTTTCTTTAGAGTAGTTTAGAATCTCAAATTGTTTATTTGTCGTTTCTTCCTTCAAAGTTCATTATAAAACAGGCCCGCCAAATATACATTTTAAATAAATGGCTCTAACGACAAGTCTTTAATGTTGTGTTTAATAATGTGCCATAAATGATATTTGTCATTGTAAACGTGTGACTGATTTAATTTTGTTACATAAACAGTATTTTCTGAACACTACCCAGATGGAAAAATTATGCATAATCTATGCACAATGAACTATGGGTAGTCACTATGCTAAAAATTATGCATAAATTATGCATATTCAATAAATCTAAAGGTATCAAAATGTTGGAAAGAGTTGAAAACCAGTTGTCATTTGTTTGTAACATTTTATGCATAATTTTTTCCACAGTGACTACCCATAGTTCATTATGCATAGATTATGCATAATTTTTCCATGTGGGTATGAAATGTCTTTATAAATACTATTTACCGAAGCTTAATGATCTCATAATATTCTCACGTAAAATTTTTAAGCCATCAAATAATAATTTATTGAAATGTTTATCTGATGCAATTATTGGAACGCATTACAATAAATATAATAATTTGAACAACTCAATTCTGATAGATGTATGGGTTTGATAGTTGATTGATTGTAGTTTTCTGGTTATTAATGAAAAACACAATTTCTTTCAAAATAATTTTCAAAGCAATTTCAAATTCAAAAGAGCAATATATTTTCCCTTTCTCTAACCAGGATTCTGATCTTTACATTATTCGAGATGATACACCGTAGAAATCCGGAGAAAGTACGCTCGGCCCAGAAGAGGACATTACATTCTTTGTACTTAGCCTCCCCTTTTCACTCCTCCATCTTCAGTGTCTCTCTCTTCTTTCTAACCCTCCATCCCCCACCCTCTATTCTCGCGTTGAGTGAAAAGTTTTACTCTGGATATTACGTCTCATCCTCTTTCACGAACGCCATAGGATTCTTTCCTCTCGCTTTTTCTTCCTTCATCCCTCCTTTCTACCCTCACCTTCTTCGGTTTCGCGTTTCCCTCCTCCCCCACTCCTTCTCCATAAAAAGAGAGAGAACACTGGTCATCTTGCCTCGCTATCGGAGAAACGGGCGCAAACATAATATCATTACTATTTCGAAGTCTCGTTTTCTTATGAGTTGGAGAGAGGACATAATGTAGCTCCAGACTTCGGGTCCTTTGTTTGCCATTCCCATTGTTTCATGAGAAAACGCTTCGCCGTTCGCTGTGCACTCCTCGGAAGCACGAAACTTTTCCGGGCGTTTCATGCTCGTGAGGATACGGTCGGGTGTGCTTATTTACGAGGATGGACATTTGCGAAATGATCGAGGGCAATCGAGACGAGAATAAGATGAGAATTATCTCGCATTCTGGAGGGATTATCTGAGAGGAAAGCTTCCTAAAGAAAGTTGCACTTGGACCATTATGGAACCTGATACAAACTTTTGAGGGAGTCGTTTTTCAATGGAGATGAAGAGAGATTTTCAAAATTGATCAGTTTTAGAGAGAGCGTTTTCAGTTATGAGACAATGTTTTTCGACATTATTGGAGAAAAAAATTTCTCATTACACATAAATAATATTGTAATAATGTAATTCGTTTCTAAGTCTCATTTTTGTTGCAACTCGATTTGAGAAGAATTCGGCATTAAAATGAAAATCACCATTTTATTGTGTAACTTACTAAGGCTTGATTTCCTGATGTCACTGACTTTTTTGAGCCCTGAGAATTTATTGAAGATTTTCTGATGACGCTAAATTTCTGAAGATATAAAATTTGAGGATCGATTTCCTGATGACATTAAGGATTTCTGAGAATTTGTCTTAAATTACTAATAATTTTAAATTACTAAAACTAAATTACTAAAACTAAAATTGATTTCCTCATAACACTGATTTTTCGAGTCCTGAAAATTTATTGAAGACTTTCTAGTGACGCTCAATTTCTGAAGATTTAAAATTTCTCAGAATCAATTTTCAGATGAGATTGAGGATTTCTGAGGATTTCTCTTAAATTACTAATAATTTTAAATTACTCAGGATTGATTTCCTGAGGACACTGACATTTTTTGAACCTTGAGAATTTTTTAAAATTTTCTGATGACGCTCAATTTCTGAAGATTGACTTTCTTAAGATTTTAAATTTCTGAGGATCGATTTTTTGATGACATTGAGCATTTCAGAGGATTTATTTAAAAGTTATCGATAAATGTTTATGTCTTGACTCCCTGTTATACACACGAAGAGAACAAAATCAATCTTAGATATTTTGGTACGTACAGCTTTTGGTTGGAAAAAATTAATATATCAAATAATAAATTAAAACAAAAACTTTTTAAAAGATTTCTGAATTATCACTTGGGTAGGTAACGTTTGAGTTATACTTATATGAAAATGAACAAAGAAGTTATTTTTCAAAAGAATTTTTTAAATATATAATAACTTTTTAAAAAGTTGAACATGTCTGAAAATTTTTCAGTTTGAATGAAAGTAATGTGCTAATATTTTGTTTTTGTTATCAGGATTTTTTATTTCAAAGTGGGTTTCGAGGAGTTTGCTAATTTGAATTTGTAGTATAATGTTATTGTATATCCTAGATAATTTTTTGTTACAATTGACAAAAGTATAAAATATAAGAGCTCGATATAAATTTTTTTTATTATGGCTGTTGTTCTTTTAAATGTAGAAGGGAAGTAATGGTGTGAATATTCTGCAAAATGTTCATCCACATCCTACTTGATTGCCCCATTAATCCAGAATGGATTAATGAGAGCAAGTCGATTTAGAATATTTTATAATTTCTGGTACAGGTGTTTTCATTTAAGGGTGAGTTACGAAGTTTGAATTTTTTGTATAATGTTCTTGCAAGTCCTAGTGAAGTTTTTCTTCAATCTAAACTGATATGAAACCACAGAAACTCGAATTACAAATCCTTTTAAGTTCGAGAGTTAATTTTTCCTGTTTCCTAGTTAATTGTTTCTCCAATAGCAAATGTTCTAAAATAAGTGGAATTCGAATTCAATTTTCTTTTATTTTTATTAATAAATGGGCTTCCCACACTTAAAATTAAACAGCGGCTGCTTTAAACTTCTTTCTCTACTGAAATTAATTATATTACAAAATTTAAGCCTTAATTTTATACAGGAAAGAAAAAAGCAATATATTTTCAACTCCCAAAGAATAATTTCCGCCATATTCTCTAAGAACCACCCTTTATACCTCACGATTGAGACGATTCGACCTCAAGCGGGGATTGGTGATGGGGGATGTTAAAAAAATGGTAGGGAGAAAAAAATGCGGGGCATCTGCATACGGGCGTCGGGACGCCTACGCATCGCATAAATCTTGGTACGCGGCGAGAAACGTCGCGGTGCTATCGACCAATCGTTGCCAGACCTGCGTACATCAGAGAGCCGCCTATAGGCCACCCCTAACCTGCCTGCCACCCTCGGCCATATTGTAAAATATGGATCGCGGAGGTGTACAACATCCCTCCCCCACCATCACCAACCTCAACTCAACCCCTCCATTTTTCCACCCTCACCAACACATCTCAGAAGGCGCATTCAATTTTGAAGCCTCCGAGGCGCTACCTTCTATGCTTACTACACTGATCAAATTTTAAATCCATATTTTTTATGTTTATCGCTCGAGGCAATTCAGAATAAGAAATTAAAATTGAATTTACAATATTCTACCAAAATTCGTTTACTGCCTATCAAGCAAAACTAATTTTATTTATGCTTTCTTTGAAAGTTTATACAAAACAGGAAATCTTTGGTTTTGTTGCATCTCATTTGAATAATTTAAAACAATTGAATTTTTCATTGTGATTTCATTCATTGTTTCTAAGTCTTATTTTTGTTGAAACTCAATTTTGAGAAAAATTTGGTGATTAAATGAAGATCACCGTCTTACTGTGAATGTATTTCTATTTTAGAGCTTGCTCTTCAATTTGAAAACATTTATACAAAAACATAATACAATCTTTTGCACACTGAAAAAACTAAGGAAAAAATTCGTTGCAGGTAAGTTTTTAGAGGAATAAATTTTTATTCAGGGAATTTCACGTCTTTTAAAATATATATGTTGCTACGGAAAAACGAAAGAAAATTTAACCGATATTAGGGAAAATGTATCCTGTGAAGTTAATTATTGTTGCAGATAATTTTTTACCCTGGAATCGATGTAAATTTTATCCTTTATTTTCTTCTGTGCAAATAAGTGAGAAAGAACAAGTTAGTATTTATTTTCCACCGCTAGAATAAAATCACAATAATGACAGCCTTTACAGTCTTTCCCCTATTCCCATATTTTTCTCCTTCTTTTACAGATTTTCCCTCTTTCCCCCCCCTTTTTCAAGATATTTCTCCTATTTTAGTTCAGAAGAGAATAATATCCAGTGTTATTGAATTAGTAGTGCAGAAAAGAAAAAGGCAGAAAACTTAAAATTTGTTTCATGAATCACACCTACCCTGAATCAATTTTCATTAGAAAGAGCTTGCACATCCTGGTTCATTTCTGATTATATTTTTGGTACGCCTCCCGAGTATTTTAAGCCCTAAACGAAAAAATCTGTTGAGCCCATCTTGAAAAGGCGCAATTTATAATTTTTTTCTAAGTTTTGCGTGTATTTTCATAAAAATTAATGAAAAGTGAAATTTTATATGATTAATCACTTTAATTTTTCATTTTAAAATAAGATTTAAGTGTTTAACATCCTGCGATATCCTGAACACCTTGAAAATGCTGAAAATAAGTACATAAAATAAATAACTATAAAATTGTCTGTAAAATAAAAAAAATCGAACGATTTATCTCTAATGGTTCACGAGATATGGCCTTCAGAAATCAGTTTTTAGTTAAAAAATATTTTCATTTTGATTTTTTCTGAAATATCTCTTTTCTTATGCAGCTTAGATGAAAGTTATCTAACACGGATTAAAGTAGAATCAACTTTCTACAAACCTTTAAAAAAAAGATATTCTAGCTTTAATAAGTTTCAAAATGTGGTGTCCTGAAGAAAAAACACTTTTTATGGAATATTAAGCTTTTTTTGAAATATCTTGTTTTCATTACATTCAAAATGAAAATTTGTGAAAAGTGAGCCTCTTCTGAATAATTGATACAGTGTTTACTAAAAAATAAAAAGAAATTATAACTTATTTAGTAGGTTGTAAAAGTATCTTTTGTAGATTAATTTGTTAAAGCTACTTGAAATGCTCACAGCATCAGTAGTAATCCATTATAAGGGTGGCAAATCTCATTCTGAATCTTCTCCTATTTTCTCCCTTTTTTGGAAAAAATTCCCCTATTTCCCGTTTTTTGAGAGCATTTTGAGCTTTAAAGCCTGTAATGATTGCTATACTTATTTTAGCAGGAATTAAATTTGGATAGATTCTCCCAAAAGGAATGTCTTTAGAATTATTCTAATTCAAAGATAAATAATAAACAAGAAGATCGATTCCTTCTAATGCAATTTTGAAAACTGTTTGATGAATAAATGAATAATATGATAAAAAGAACAAATCAGATGATATACATCATAAAATCTGTGTTGAGCAGCGCAAAATTGTAGTCAGACGGCAAGTAGTAAAGGTCCGTGCTGGTGCGGCAGTTAGAGAAATGCCTTTTCGTTTCGCGGACTCTCACATACACTATTATAGGAACCTCTACAATCTCGTACACTTGCACACAGAAAAATAGCATCCTACACAGGAGGGTACACTCGTACGAATATTCAGCGTCGCGGCGCCATCTTGATAAGAGTTACGAGGCGTGGCTCGCGATATATTTCATAGAGAAATTCCCCCGCACTCTTGCCCCTTTACGATAAATTTGCCGACTGAGTTTCACGATAACTGCCGTGAACTCTGCACGAAGGCAAGGAATATTATGAATTTTCCTTCCGAGGAGGAGAATATTGAGATCGAAAACGTGTAATATTTTTTGCATGCGTTTCAAGCTGATTTCCTACTATTCTCGTTGGAGAAATTTTAATTTACTGTGTATTAATTTTTCACACCCGTGAAAAATTTTTCACTTTTATGAAAAATTTTTCACTTTTATGAAAAATTAATATAGTAAATTGTTTTCAAAATAATGATTACTAATACTTTCGATAGTAAAGTAGAAGGAATAAATCAGATTTATCGCTATAAATAAAACGATTGAATAACTCTGTTAATAATTCTTTTATTATTGAGTTTTTTATTGGAGTATTTTGAAAAATATGTTCATCTGTAATATATATTTTAAAAGGATACAGAGTATGGTTTATTCGGAACGAGATGAACAAGAAAAGAGGAAAGATGCATTCGCGCCATTTTTCTCGCTAGCGAAAATTTACGGTTCTTGGCGACGTGCCAACGTCGTTATTTTGCCTTTCGCGTAAACACGCCAGATATACAATTCGATATTATCAATTTAGAGTTATCCAAATTTACAACTGCTCCAGATTTCAGATTCGGAATTTCTGCCACCTGATATATTTTTATCTTCAGATAATTTTGCGCAATTTCGAGGATATAATTATTTATTTTCTTCATATTGAAGTATACAGTCAAAATAAAGGCATTTAGATAATGTTTTCGTTACAATACTGTTAACTTTAAAAAAGCGAAATCTGTCCTTTGAAATCTTTTTAATGTTCCAACGACTCCACAATCTCTTTTAATCTGAAAATACATTCCTACCTTTTTATATAAATTATATGTTACGATTTATTGCATTTTATTAATAGTTTTTAAATCTTTTTTGTTGTATTCCAGTTGGAAAAATTATGCATAATCTATGCATAATGAGCTATAGGTAGTCACTATGCCAAAAAGTATACATAAATTATGCACATTCAATAAATCTGATGGTATCTAACTGTTGGAAACAGTTGAAAACTAGTTGTCATTTATTTGCAACATTTTATGCATAATTTTGTGCATAGTGGCTACCCACAGTTCATTGTGCATAGATTATGCATAATTTTTCCATCTGGGATGCAGATGGATAGTCAGGATGTCTCATCGTAGCAGCGGCAAGATCAAAGACGCCCCCATATATTTTTTCTCGAAAAAATTCAACCGTCTCACTTTATTGCTTTCGAGAAACGTCATCTCCTCTTTGTCCAACGCATTCAAGCATTTAAAGACTACAATTCTCGCCGCGGAAATACGCGTTAAACCAAGTACGCACGCACCTTTTTACTGTCGATTTTATGTCTCGTATTCGACTCCCTAGCCGTGATGAGTTTGCTAAGTTTATGCTGTTTCCACTTTTTAAAATATTTAGTACCCCATCGTCAGAAGTTTTGAATTTAAATTACTAAACATTCAAAAGATATATTACATTATACATTTGAGCCTGCTCTCTAAATGAAAATTTAAGAAATTTAAATTAGATTAAAATTAAATTTAAAATCCTTTTTAACGTCCAATGATCAAGTTAATGTATGGAACTCCTGAAAATAAACCAAGAATCCAACAACCAAATTTGGACAAACACCATAAAATGCTCCTATCATATTAAAAAAAAAGTATCCTGCAAAAAGATCCTACAAAAATAAAAAAGACGAAAGAAAAATGAGAAGGCAACCAACCAAATCTCCTTCCTTCTCTTTTTTTATTTATTTTTTTATATTATTTTTTGTTCCGTCTTTTTTATTTTTAGTATTATCAAATCACAATAAAAATTTAGTTTTTGATTTTATTATTTCTTTCGTTTTTTTTATTTTTATTATTATCAAATCACAATAAAATCTCTAAATCTGCATCAGTCAAAATTTTCACTGATTTCAAACAATGGCCCATTTCCAGCATTTCAGTTCATTTTGACGGAATTTCAATGAAATTGAGTCAAATTCAGTCAGAAATTCAGTCAAAATTCACTGATAAATTAGCTAGAAATGGGTTACTGAATGAAATCAGTGAAAATTTTGACTGATTCAGATTTAGACCAGATCTACCCAGGTGGAAAAATTATGCATAATGAACATGAGCGTCCAGATCGAATAACTCGCTGAGCTCTCGAAAACGCGTAAAAGTATTGTCCACACGTCTGAGTTTATGAAAATTTTAAAAGTCGAAAATTTAATTTTTTAAATGTAGTCTTGCAGAGAATAATGAGATGGAACTTTGATCTATTTGCCGTTTTTTCGTCCAGTGATTATTTTTAATATTGAAAATTGAAAACTGAACAAATTTACCCCAAAATTCAATAAGTTTTTAAAATATAAATCATCGTCAGTTGGCCAATTGTTGTTGAAGTTATTTAAAATTTGGTACAAACATGAAGTATATGTATAGTCCAATGATTCCTTCAAAATAATAAAAAAGCTGAAATTCGCCTATTGTTTAATAATATTTAAGTGCAAATTGTGGCTGGTCGGTAATCATGTTTTTTTAGTTTCGCCGACAAAAACTAGCGAGGGAAGTTCATAATTGAAAAAACTTCCAGTGAAGAATTTGTTCCTGACTATTCAAGGAAGATTTCTGGAAATTTTCAGACCGATTAACGGAATTATATATTTTATAAAAAAGCATGTGATGCTGCCAACGACAGCTCCGTGAGCACTGAGCACTATCAGATAGCGTACACGTCATTCGGCTTTCCATATTTGATCTTAGAATGATTTTTTTAAAGTTATATGTTTAAAATAACGCCTCCCCTCCACGAAATATCGAAATAACGAACTGTTATTCATATGGTTCCTTATTTAAATGCTTTTATTAATATTATTTCGAAGTACTTCGCATATACTCGAGAAACGTGGCCTTATAGGACGCTTGTAATATTTAATAAATTCAAATAGTTAAGTTTCTCTTCACTTCAAAGGTCAAATTTTTTTCATTATATTCTTTTGCGCCAAAAAAGTAATAAAAAGAAGAAAATTGTATTCTCTAAAATTCAATAATTTTTAAAGTTTACATGTCAACTGAGCCACATTCGATTGCAAGTCTGAAGGATTTTACAGAAATATGGATTAGTATTATTTTTATTATTATTTTTTGCTTCCATTATGCTACAAAATATTCTAAAGAAACTTTTATACTCATAGTGACTTCAGTTATGTCCGAATTATTAAATATTACAAGCGTCCTATAAGACCGCGTTTCTCGAGTATATGCGAAGTACTTCGAAATAATATTAATAAAAGCATTTAAATAAGGAACCATATAAATAACAGTTCATTATTTCGATATTTCGTGGTGGGGAGACGTTATTTGAAACATATAATTTTTAAAAAATCATTTGAGATCGAGTATGGAATCGAATGACGTATACGCTATCTGATGGCGCTCAGTGCTCACGGAGCTATCGTTGGCGGTATCATGCTTTCTTATAAAATACCTAATTCCGTTAATTTTCAATGAATTGGTCTGAAATTTCCATAAATCTTCTTTAAATAGACAGGAAGAAATTCTTCACTGGAAGTTTTTTCAACTATGAACTTCCCTCGATACTTTTTGTCGGCGAAACTAAAAAAACATGGTTACCGACCGGCCTCAATTTGCATTTATATATTATTAAACAATAGGCGAATTTCAGCTTTTTATTATTTTAAAGGCATCATTGGACTATAATTCATGTTTATACCAAATTTCAAATAATTTCAACAACAATGGGCTAACTTAAGATGATTTATATTTTAAAAACTTATTGAATTTGGGGGTAAAAGGAGGGGTTGCAATAAGGTTTGTTTTTGGCCCCAAAATTTGAAAAAAAATTTTGTTCAAAAATGAAAATTCAAAGTATATGATTTTTTTGCCCATAGTCGTCTACTTAAAAGACATTATTTTACATAAAAACAATTTGAATTAAACGATTTTTTCAGAAGCTAAAAAGTGTCTACTGTAAACTGAAGACATTTTTTATTTTCTAGAAAAATCATTTAATTTAAATGGTGCTTGGTCAAAAAATGTCTTTTAAGTAGACGAATATGAGGTGAAAAAGTCAGATTCTTTCGAGTTTTCATTTTCGAGAAAAACAATTTTTCTGATTCTGAAGTCAAAAACAAGCGTTATTGCAACTCCTCCTTTGTTTAGTTTTTAATTTTCATTATTAAAAATAATTACCGGACGAAAAAACAGCAAATAGATCAAAGTTCAATCTCATTATTATCTACAAGACTATATATTAAAAAAATTAAATTTTCGACTTTTAAAATTTTCATAAACTCAGACGTGTGGACAATACTTTTACGCGTTTTGGAGAGCTCAGCGAATTATTCGATCCGGGCGCTCAACCATGGGTAGTCACTATGCAAAAAATTATGCATAAATTATGCATTACATGTTGCAAACAAATGACACCTAGTTTTCAACTGTTTCCAATATTTTGATACCTTCAGATTTATTGAATATGCATAATTTATGCATAATTTTTGACATAGTGACTACTCATAGTTTATTATGCATAGATTATACTCCACCTGGGGAGAGTGTTGAAAAAATTGCTTAGTTTTTTCACAGAAAAAAAATCTATTAAGGTATTATAGGCACGAAAAAACAGGTCTCGAGACGACAAATTTAATGATACTTTGAATAATTGCAATATTATTATTGATGGTGTTGTTTAAAAGAGAAAAGATTATTTTTCATAGGAAAATTTGCACTATTTCTTTACTTTTTCTTGTTACTTTTTGATAAAGCTTTAGGTTTCTCAGTAAAGCTATTGTAATTTTTCCACGATATTTGAGTTCGAATGAGCATTTTCAACCCGTTCAAGATTGAACCCATTGTATATAGGCGTCTAAGCATCCAATATTTGTTGGTGTACCGATAGGGTGGTAAAAATCTGCGAACGACATCGGATGATAAGCAATGGTCATGTGGAATGTGTGCGTGGGGCTTTCGCAAAAGTGTACGTATATAACCCCGCGAGAGGAAAATACGAGGGTTAGGGTGGGTGATATCTATATAGAGGGGTCAGGGGTGGTCAACGCGGTGTTGTCCCACTGCCCATATAACTTCGATAACGTCCAAGCAACTACTATAAACCCTCCGTCTTTTACTACAAAAATACCAACACATTCATCTTCCTTCTCTTTACAAATTTAATTCCCAGATTCAGAATTTCCGGGCCAATATACAAAAAATATATCCAAATGAAAAATGTGATATTGTGTGTAAACTGTAACAAGAAATAATATGTATATTAGGTGGTTATTATTATCTCACAAATCTCGAAAATGATTGGTTGATTGTGAAATGATTGTCAGATTTATGGAGCTATCAAGAAATTTTTCTAATTTTGTTTCGAAATGACTAATTTTATTGCTTTTAATGAAGAAATTGATGGAGAAGGTAATAATTTCTCGGCAATAAATTCTTCATAAGATCTCTTTTATTCGAGAAATTTTTTATGGCACATTGTGTGTGTGTGTTTGAGTGTGAATTGTACAGAGTGTATATTACTACCAGTTTCAGATGTTTATGGCCTTCTGTCGTGTGTACGATTCCTCGTAGGTCAATGTAATATCTGGGATTGTCTACCCGCTTGAATTACAAGGGGCTCTGGTCGAGGATCATAGTATAATGCAGTGTGCAATATTTCTTACACCTTTGATACGTAACGCCTCATTGCCTTCCATGTACAGCTACGTTACCTTTGCGTTTCAGGTATACATCCACGATCCAATTGCCTCGATCTGAAATGAAAGATTCTTTTGTAAATCTACTTCTTCATTCTATAATTATTACTCATTATTTCTAATGCCATTTTGATAATATTTTTCCCAATTTCATATAAAATTAATGATCACTGGAACGTTACGATTACTGGGTCATCTACCTTATGTGAAGATACAATTTCAAAAATCTGCCAAAAATCAGGGAATAAATAAATCAGGAATAAATAAATCGCAACTATGCTGAACAAGTCGAACGACAGACTGCCGAGCACGTTTAGGGAAACTAATGGCAAAAAGTGGCATAATCGCGAAACTGATGGGAAGAGCGAGCGCTGATCGTTGTCCACATACTCGACTAACCTTATCGCTCATGTATATATACAGCAGGCAGGCGCGGTGGTCATGTAAGAGAAATTCTTGTAAAGGTAAGGACAGGTTGAAAATCCATTATTAACCCGCGGCGCGGATTCGCCGCAATAAAGACAAGCGACATTGTGGAGAGAACCATCTCCTCCTTCTTTACTAACTTTACTTTGGCGGCCATATTACACTGAAAGTCTGTATTACAGGTCGGAAAATCCGTAACCTTCTTCATATATCTACACTATTCACACAGAAATATGACGAGAAGGGTTGCAATAAAACTTTTATTTCTTTTTAACCCTTTCTTCAAATGTCATGGACACGATGTGAGGAAAATGATAAAGACAGATGTAAGAAAAATGATGTAAAAATAAATAAAATAATAGTTATAATAAAGATTTATCACAATTATTATAATATTATTAATATTTAAACAACGGTTCAAATTAATCTTAATTAAAATTACAATTACTGGCCTTAAATTGACAAACACCATGAACCAACAAGAAAATGGATTTTACACCAACATCCATAACTAATTTGGTTCTCACGTCGTCACAAACATCAAAGCTTAGAAAAGCCACACAGAAAAAACTAAGGATTAAAGTTGCAGATAATTTTTTAGAACAATAAATTTTTATTTAGACAACTTCATGTCGTTCAAAATGTACATGTGTTGAGCATTTTGAAAAACAAAAGAAAATTTAACCGATATTTGGGTAAAATTTATCCTGTAAAGTTAATTTTGGTTGCAGTTAATTTCTACCCCGGAATCAAGGTAAATATTATGGTTTGTTTATTTTGTGGCTCAAAAAAAAGTTTTTTACATTCAAACAAAATTTTTTAAATCAATAATATAATTCCGTTGCGATGGGGTCAAAAAAATATTTTTTTGATTAAAACAAATATTAGCTGAATAAAAAAAATTTGTTTCAATCAAACAAACCTTTAAACTTTTTAAATGAATTTTTAACTAATCCTAAAACCTTTAACCCTAAAAGCATTTTTTAATTGAAACCGGTTTCTTTGTACGTAATTTAATTAATGAGCAAATTAAGACTACAAAGGATAAAGAACTCTTGTAAGTAGGGAAATTCATTTTTATTCAGTTACAAATTTTTACACCAGATAACATTCAGTTTAATATTTCGCAACACAATCTAAAGGATTCTAATCAAGTGCAGGAAGTTTAAAGTTCGATTCAAATTTTTAAAGATTTAAAATTTAAAGCGACAAAACTTCAGTGTTTTCATAGGAAGTTTCAGAAAAAAACAATAGACTATTAAAAGTAGAGAAAATCGTGTTTGGTCAGACAAAAATTTCCACAATAAATCATTCTACTCAATTGAAAAACATGGAAAGTAAAAACCACCAAATTTTAATAATATTACAAGACTCAGCAATAAAAAATACACTTAAAAAAGTCTTATACTTTAATATTAAAAATCAACTTACTTTAAGGTGTAATATAAATAAAATAAATTAGAAAAGGATATTTTAGGACTTTCTTTTTACTGGTGTAGATAAATTTAAAATCTAAAGCATTCAAAGTAAATTCAAAATATGAAAGCGTTAATGGAGAAAAAAATCTGTTGAATTAAAAGAAGTTATCTGTTGAAATAGGGGCCAGCAGATTTTTTGGTTATATTTACAGAAATTTCTGTTAAACTTACAGATGGTCAGTAAATTTAAAAGAAATTTCTGTAAAATTACCAGAAATTTCTGTGAGGTTTACATTTTGTAACAAAAATCATAATTTTATTAACCTAACAGACATTACTGTTAATTCTACGGAAACATTTTTTAAAACTGATCATCTGTAAGTTCAACAGAAATTTCTGTAAATATAACAGAAACAATCTGCTGTCCCTATTTCAACAGATAACTTCTGTTATTTCAACAGATTTTTTTTCTCTGTGATTACAGATCAACTTTTTAACAATCAAAAACAATTGAAAACACATTGTTAAACTAATAGAGGGTTAGTAAATTTAACACATATATCTGTACAAAGAACAGAAATGACTGTTAGTCTTAGGTTAACATTTTTTTAAGAATTATTTTTTAAAGAATTTTTTAAGAAAAATTAGAATTCCATTAACCAAACAGATGTTAATTCTACAGATATATCTATTAAATATACTAACTATCTGTTATTTGAACAGAAATTTCTGTAAGAACAGAAAAAATCTACTGTTCCTATTTCAACAGGACATCTGTTAATTCAACAGATTTTTTCTCCGTTTCCCGATTGACTGTGATTTAAGAGAAATTGTTAAATAAGGAATGTAATCTCGGATTAAAACAGATTGATTTTTGATTTTCATTTTTAGAAAATCGAAACACCAAAAGAGTAGAAGTCTGCGGACATAGAGAGCCTTTCGCATGGCTATACGACAAGTTGAAAGCTATAAACCCCGGGAAGCTGAGAATTTTTCCCGGGACACAACTACTATCGACGTATACAGGGCGCTCGTAAAGAAGCCGTCGAGTCGGGTCAGCTTGCGTAACGTTAACGCGAAACGAGTTTTCCTTCGGGTTGATAAAATCCACCCCTCATCCCGAGGCTGGCGGACTTTCCTTTGAAATTTCACGCCTTCCCGCATCGTTGATTCCCAAGTCCCAACGTCGATGATATTATGCACCGTCTGCGTTTTTCCATCTTACACTGTATTCCAAATGAATAATGTAACTGCAAGTTCATTTCAAACCTTATTTATTTTTATACCTATCTACTATCCACGCACACTTTCAAAAATATTTTGTTGAATCAACAAAATTTTCGTTCAATCAACCAACACTCAGAAAAAAGTTTTTGACATTCAAACAAAATTTTCTTAAATAAAAAATATAATTGCTTTGCTGTGGGGTGAAAAAAAATTTGTTTGCTTCAAACAAATATTATTTTAATAAAAAAATCTGTTTGAACCAAACTTTTTTCTGATCAAACTAATGTTTTTTTAATATAAACAAATTTTCATATCCGATCAAGAAAATTTTTAACTTGAACTTTAACTTTCTCTGAGTGAAATAATCTTGTTATTATATGGACATCAAGAAAATGTTTGGTTAAGTTAACTAAAATGGACTACATTTTTAACTTTAACTTTAACTTTCTCTGAGTCAAATAATCTTGTTACTGTATGGACATCAAGAAAGTGTTTGGTTAAGTTAACTAAAATGAACTAAAGCTGATTTCAGAAAATTTAAATAATTTAACAAAAATTCTGTTCACTTAATCAAATTTTTTTTTAAATCTACCCTATTTTGTGAGATTGGGTCAAAATTGCTCATTTTTCGGTTTTTATGCGGGGATGATACTTTCACCTTTCTTGTGTGTTTTGATATTGCTTGTGAACTGAAACGAACCGTAATTGGGGGAATTTCAAACTTAAAGTAAAAAGATAACACGATCGCATATGGCACTTGCAAACTTTAACTGCGATTTTCTTGAAATGCTGTTTTTCGGAATTTCAACTTTGAAGATGGTCCAGCAAGTCATTTTTCAACCTAGAGGGTTTGATTTTTTTAGAAATGTGGAGAATTTATCTGACTATATGCAGCACGTAATAAAAATTCTTTTTTAAATAATAAAGATAAAAATAATAGAATTCTTAAGAATAATTGTTCCTTGGTTATTTTTTATTGGAATAGAACCTCAATTCAGGAACATTCAAGTTTGGAAACTGCCTAAAAATTTCGAAATTGAAACTATTCAAACTCTATGATAAAATATTATTGAATGACTCTATGATAAAGTATTATTAAATGTTTGAAATTGTCATACTTGATTTTTAGTTGCTCCATTAATAATCAAATGTGCAAAAACAAATTCTGAAACGTAGCGCGATGTTTTGTGGGAACAAGTTCTCTTCGCAAGAGTACTCAAAGAAGTCCGATGCAGTTGGAGTTAATGAGAGCAAATGGGTTTAAGAGTGACCGCAACACGGAGTGTAACATGAAAACTGGTAGATGAAGGCTTGAAGGCACACAGAGAAACAATTCTGGATGTGAATTCCAGTCGAGATGGGCGGAGCATGTCGCAAGGACTTTGCATAGTCGATGAACAACCAAGGCGGAGGCGGTCATGTAGTTTGCATATGGTTACAGAGTACAGCTTCCCATTGGTCCAGAATCATCTTACTGCCTCTCCTTTTCCCATTTCCCCTTTCCTCTTTCTGTTCCCTCTTTCCTCCTTACTCACTTGTTAAAACCCTCCTCCTCAGAAACGCGGTTCTGTTAGAACGTTCGCGGTCTCAACATCTGGGTAGTGATGGACCTAAACTAGATTTGAATTGGTTCAAATTTAAATTTTCATTTAGTTTCTTTAAATTGAATTTTATTTTATTCTATTTTCATCCATTGGATTTCAATCAAAGGGTGTCAGTGTATAAGAGCATAAGTGTCAACATTTTTAAGAAAAAAAATTGGTAAACTTAAAATTCGATCCTTTCCAATTTGATTAGCTTAAAATTAGATCTATCCACATTTAAATACATTCAAATTGGCACCTTTAATTTTTAATTCTTTTGATCTAGACATCTTCAAATTTAAACAGGTCACTTTGAAATGGATCCCTCCAAATTATGAATTAAGAGTTGAATGACTTTAAAAATCGATCCTAATGATTTCAAAAATCTTCATAAATCCCTCAAATTATGAATCGATCCTTGAATGGCTTCAGAAATCGATTTCTGAACATTTGAAGGATTCCAAGATTACGTCCTTTTAATTTAAATCTTTCAAATTGAACAATTTTTATTTAAACTTTTTTCAACTTAAACGTTTTCAATTAGTGCCTCTTTAAAGTTGTCAGTTTTCAAGTTGAATCAGTCTAAATGTTTGAAGCACAAGGATTGAAAACATTTAGATCCTTTTAGAACTTTTTAATTTTTTTCTACCTTTCAATTTCAATTACTTTTGCTTGATTCAAACAAACTTTCAGGGATGGGAAGTAACTAGTTAAAAGTAACTAGTTACTTCAACAAGTTACTTTTTCTGGGTAGCGATGATGGTAACGAAGTTACTTTTGTAAACAGGTGACGAATTGGTAACTAGTTACATTTTTTTCAGTAACGGTAACTATAAAAATCGTTACTTTTCTCGTTACTTTAGAAATATAGTACTCTCTAAATCTGAGTTAGTGAAAAGTCAGTCACTAATTTACTTTAATGAAAATTTTTACTAATTATCAGTCATATTTCACTAATTCTTTTAGTAGTTTTAAACTTTTCACTAAATCTTTAGTAAAAAATTAACGATTTTTTCATTTCGACTATTCGAATGGTGGCGAAGTATATAAATTTCTCATATTTCTAAAATATAAAAATAACGGAAAAAATAAAGATAGTTACTTTTTCTGGAAAAGTAACTGAAAAGAAGTTATATTTTGAAACGGTAACGATATCAGTAACTAGTTATTTTTTTTCGTGATGTAACGCTAACGGTAACTAGTTCCTTTTAAAAAGTAACTTACTCATCCCTGCAAACTTTGTTAAATTTAATTAAAACAATTCTTTCTCTAACAATACTATTTATTTTTCCTTATATCTTTTATCGTCGTTAGACTAATAAAGCCTGATGATATGATGATCCTTATCTTGGATCAAAAAGTTGCATACCACTCAACCTTTTGATACAAAGCGTATCATATATGATACACCTTGGTGTTTGCAGTTTTTTTTTGTATAACTAAGTTATTTTTGACACTATATGAATGACAAAATATGTACTTTCTTACTTCCTCAAGAAATTTGCCATTCCGCATGCTGATTTTCAGATAAAAAATCATTATTAATTTTCGAGAAAAAATTTGAAAAGGTCGAAAAATCTCGATTTTGAACGAGATTGCAAGAGATTGCAAGATTGTCAAAGATTGCAAGATTGCTCAAGATTGCCAAAGATTGCAAGATTACTCAAGATTGCCAAAGATTGCATGAGATAGCTTGAGATTGCTTGAGACTGCATGAGTTTGCACGAGATTGCATGAGATTGCACAATATTGCATATAAAGTGTTTACCATGTTACACGATTAATTAATTCCTCGTTTTTTTTGCTTCTTTAGATCCTAAAGTAGCCATTAGACACAGAAAAAAAATTTTCATAAAAAAAATGTATGCCTGAAAAGGTTAAAGATTGTGTTTTTATTATTAGATAATTGTTATTTTTAATCTATTATTTAATTTTTAAGATATTTTTTAAGATAATTTCTAAGATAATAATGATGTAATATTAACCTTCAAATCCAGAGAAGACTAGGGTGAATTTACTTCACAAAATTATTGTTTGACTTATTCCTCGTTTTTATCTATCAGTAGAAAACGAAGGATGATATGTCACTAAAATGAGCCGGTTCAGAAGCCGGTATATCGTGATAAATACGAAATCAATGATAAACTGATCGAACCGTAGGCAGAATTGAGGTATAGCACGACACCTCCTTAGAGTCAGAATAGCCTATTATTAAACTCAGCCTACCATACTTCGTGTGCGTTCTTAAGTTATTACTTTTTTTCTCTTTTCCCACGACTCTCTACTTAGTAAGTGGCACAATTTACCCTTAGAAAAAAATGATGAAAAAATAGAACTCCAAAAAAGTGAAGAATAGTGCAAATTGAATTCTCTTTGAATCTTAAATATATTTGAAATGATCCCCAATTTCTAAGAAATTCCATTAATTTTTCTTTCACGAAGAAATTGTTTTTCCAAGATTTTACTCGTGGACATAAATTCAGGTTCACATTAGAAAGGGAAGAGTTGCTCGCAAGTGAAGGTAGGATTTATCGAGTTTAAAAAATTAGAAACGTTTATTGCCTCCTTTATTAGGCACGTTAAGGAAAGATTTTTTGTCTTGAGATAACTGTTGTCGAGAGGGTGTATAAATTATTTTGCAAGTACTCATGAGATGCTGCATAGTGCATGTATTGTATATAGTACATAGTCGGCAGTAATGAAAATAACACGAACCGTTGACGTAAGGTAAAATTACGTTTATTTATCAATTCGTAATGTCTCCATGGCAGCGGTTCACAGAAAGATTGTCAGCTAATTACACTTGCGACAGAGTCGTGCGACTCTTACCCATAAATAAGCTTCTTTTATAAGATTCTAATTCCACCGAGTAATTACACTGCGATTTCTAAACTTGTTCAAATCACTCATGGTAATAAACTCGTTTTTCACTCTGAAGAATTTTACTTTTTGATTGTAGCAGAGTGCATTCATCACGCCACTGCTTTCTGGAAATTTTTTGCTGTGAATATGTAAGCCATGAAGTATAAAAATATTTAGGAAACCGTGTTTTAAATTAATAATAATTTAAACTAATGTCGACCACTCTAACATTAGAGGATGCGAAAAAATTTAAGTCTTCAAAGTTCTTGTTCTATACAACTTATCTCCGCTATTGAAAAATTGATCGCTTTAAAATTGTGTTCGTTAAATATAGATCATTTTAAAACACCTATTTTAAAAATGTATATCTTGTTTTAAACTGCAAATGAAAATTATTTTACAATATTTGAAGCGAACTTTTCTTGGCTACATTACGAGGACTTTTATTTTATAATCATTAGAAATAAATGCCCTTATCTCCAGGTCCACTTCCGTGAGAAAATTTGACGAACTGGCAGAAAGAGGCACACGATCGTTTTTCTGGTCGATCTGTCAATCGGTACGAAAATTAAGGCAATGACGTAGGTACTGAAAGATGTATTCGCAAGCAGAGGTCGATCACCTACAGAAAAGAGAGTATGGGTTCTCTTGACTTCGTAATTCGTATAGAATATAAGAGACAAGAAAAAACAGAGGCATGCGGAGGCAGCAGGACCCGAGAAATGGGGGATGAGGGCAGGGAGGAACGAATTGAGGGACAGGAGGGTGATAATCGAAAAAAGAACCGGCTCGAATCTTTGCTTTACAATTAGGGAGGGCCCCAAGCTTATACGGAGACATATTAAATAATTTATAATTGTTTTGTCCTACCCCGGAATATACACGCAGCTGAATTGTTTACACAGCGAGTGCAGGCTGCCTTTTTGCCCAAACTCACTTTGACAATGATAAATGGACCTTTGATTACGAACTGTATCAGCCGTGATTTATTCAGGCCTGAAGATTTTGGATCAACAATCCTCCTACGCTTTCGAGATTTTATATTTCCTAGGCAAATCTGCCGGGAAATTTGAATGTTGAAAGAATATATTCAGGAATAATAAACAAAATTAATAATAATAAGGGATATTATTCTGGGACAGCCTTTTAAGTGACTTTTAAAGTTCTTAAATGTAAAATATTAATGATTTTCTTAATGATTTTCATCTGTATTAAATGAATGTAAATTACTTTAAAAACAAGATACAAATATTATTTAGTAATTTTTATTTTAAAATTTGTATTTTGGGGATAGTCGCATGACAGGACATTTTCCATACTTTATAAATTATTATTTCTAAACAGAGTCAAGTAAGATTTTAAAATGATACTTAAATCTGCTTTGAAATGAGTTCTTTACTGGAGAATTAAGAAAAAAATTTTCTTAATTAATGGAGAAGTGACAAATTTTTTGTATCCTACACAATATTGATTTTTTAAATGAAGACTGTACCTATTTACGCATCAAAATGATCTAAATTTTATTATTATTGCAATTTTAAATTCTTTAGAAAAATCATCCGTTTTTTATTGAACATTAACTCTTGATGTACCGTCAACTGGGGTAACGCTAAGACAAATTGAACGTTTTTTATTTTTTCGTGCATTGCTAAAAATCAGATTAAGGAGCAGAATTTTTTGAATTATTGAAATCTTTAAGAATATATTTTGAGAACATATAGAAAGTTCCATTGGGAAATTGACATTTTCCTACAAGTTATAAATGCTTCAAGTTGTCCCAAAATGATTTCGGAATCTAGGGTAATTCTAGGACACTCATTATTTGTTGCTAATTATTATTGTTAAAAAATTTTTCTTAGGTTTCAACCTTATTGAAATTTTTCTTTGCATTTTTTAGAGTAATTCTCAAAAAAATGTTAACAATTTATTCATTACAGAGAGTAAGGTATATTATTTTCTAAAAAAGGAATTCAGTAAAAATTTGCAAATTTGAATTAAAATCAAACAATTTTGCAAACATTTACTGATTTTCATTTTTCAGAAAATAATACACCGTACTCTCTGTAATAAATAAATTATTAGAACTTTTTTTTGAGAATTACTCTAAAATATAGAGATTTACAGATTTACTCTAAAGTATAGAAAGATTTTCATAAGGTTGACTCCGAGAAAAATTTTTTTTATATAATAATTAGCAACAAAAAATGAGTGTCCTATTAGAGTTATCCCGGATTTCGAAATCATTTTGGGACAAAAATCATTTATAACTTGTAGGAAAATATTCCTTTCACAATTGAATTTTCCATAGTTCCTCAAAATATACCCTTGAAGATATTTCAACAGTTTAAAAAAATTCTGCTGCTTTATTTGACTTTTGGCAATGCACAAAACAAGGAAAATCGCTTATTTTATCCTAGCGTTATCCCAGTTGACGATAACTAATCTTCTTGAAGTTTTTGGTAACATTTTGTTGATAATGAATTTAGTTTTATTCTCAATAAAAATTGTCAGTAGTACCACAGTTAATTCAGAATATTAAAACTTTGCAGATCAATTTTTTCAACTATCAAAATCAAATTAAAATACATGGAAAAAATATTATATAATATGTTTTTGGATAAAAGTATTGCAGATCAAGTTGATCCATTTTTTGGATAATTTTGATACTTTCCAATTTACCGAGATTTCATTAGGAATCAATCATTATTAAGTTTTCAAGGCATACAAATTTAAAAATAATACACTGTCGGTAACATTAAATTCAAAGTTCTTGTTTCTTTAAAATGTAATTTTTAAAAACTTGAAGCTTTTTGAAAACCTTCGATTTGAAAATGTGTCAAATTAAAAAAAATCAGAATCAGGAATCATCAAATTTTGAAACCTTTTTTAGGGTTTCTGTTTAACATTATATTTGATTCTTTGTACAACAATAACTACAAAGAATAAATCGATAAATCTCTATCGTGATGATGTATTCCCAATAAAATTCCCAAATGTATTTCCGAATAAAAAATTCGCACCTGTTTCTGGTCATCGAACAAATTGGTACCCTCGTGAAGAAGTGAAGGATTATGGATATTTTTTTCGCCTTCTCGAGATTTATTGAGAAAAACTTGGGTCATTCATTTGCAAAGTATTCATTTAAGATTTTTTTTGTATGCATTACATTAAGACTCCGTGACTTATTGCTTTTCGGCAACCGAGCATGAAATTCTTCTCCGCGTGCTCGTGAAGCGGCAAGAAGAAGCGGAATAAGTTGAAGGAGGTGCAGGTGGGTTCGCGAGAGTCTCAAAAGCGATAAATGATTTTTTCTAAATTGATCTATTTATTTGACGGGTACACGTAGAGGGACGCGGTGACCAACTAAAATTCCGGCGGCGTGTCCGTCCTTACATATCGATGAGGGCAGGAGAAATAACAGGGGAGGTTCGATGGTGTCGCCGGTACAAGGTAAAAGATGTCAGGCGAGGGCATCGCAAGAACGGATTTTGCAGAAGAAGGACGACGGGGATTGCGGGGCACCTGGCTTGTGCGTCAAGGATGACATATGGCCCGATCCCCAACTCGCGCAACTGCCACCTTCAGCTCATTCTTATTCCGCGGGACTCCGCAAAGTGCCCCGTACATCTTTTTATCAGAGAATTTCCCTGTCAACATCAACACCAATCCTTGTTCTGCTCCTTTCTGATCCGACCATGTCTCACCGAAAGATACAGATACAAGATGGGTCAACTAAATACAAATAACGAGCTTCATTTTGAACAGGATTTGGCGCTCTATGAACCAATATTGTCAAGTATTATTGCAGATACAAAAAAGGTCTTGAGCTTTAAAAGCCCATTTTGATATTAAATTCGGATCTGAATAGTCTGCAAAAAACTGATCCGACTTACGAGATCAAAATGATGTCGATTTTGGTATCATTTTGATCTAAAATTGCATGATATGGAACAAAAGTGATTCTTTCTCTTTACTGTTTATATTTCATTTGTAGGCGACACGCACTTACAAGAAGGCAGAGAAAAAATCTGTTGAATTATAGATGTCATTTGTTGAAATAGGGACAGCAGATTTTTTCTGTTTTTACGGAAATTTCTGTTCAACTAATAAATGGTTAGTATATTTAACAGATATATCTGTAGAATTAACAGAAATGTCTGTTAGGTTAATGGGACTCTAATTTTTCTGAAAAAATGTTAACACAGTAAATTGTGGGCTTTTATTTTAATTTGCAGCATTATTATTTTAATCTGAAGTGGATCATTTATTCTACTGTCACAGTCTTTTGTTTTTTGATTTCTCATTTTTCTGCCGATTAAAATGGGATTTTCTGTGAATCTAACAGACATTTCTGTTAATTCTACAGACATATCTTTTAAATTTACTAAACATCTGCAATTTTAACAGAGATTTCTGTAAATATAATATAACAGAAAAAATATGCTGTCCCTATTTCAACAGATGACTTCTATTAATTTTACAGAGTTTTTACTCCGGGTGATAATGTTATCTCATATCCTCATAAAGTTAAAGTATAAAAATCATGAAAATATGAATCAGAACAAGCTGAATTCATTAAAAATCGAACGGAATGTTCGAAATTGGAATAACTTTAGTTACTTTCAATCTTGGGAATAAATCCATTTAAACCCATTTTTATAATGTACGTTAAACTACAATATACTCTTTTACATTGAATCAGAAAAATTTCATTCTAGCTATCGCAATTAGTACAATTTCACTGAAGTTTTAGTAATTTTCCACTGATTTTCAAAGAAATTTTACTAATCGTCATAGCTGTAATTGAGTCCCTGAGAAATTAGTGATAATAACTGAAATTTCAGTAATCGTTTCTATTGGTGAATTAGTCGAAAATCACTGAAATTTCAGTGATTTTTCACTGAGTTTCAGTGAAATCTTACTAATTGCCATAGTTTGAATTGAGTTACTCAGAAATTACTGAAATTTGACTATAAGTTAGATATAGATGACACAGGAAACCTGAAGATATCAAGATGTTACAACCAAATGGCAACTTGCAACATTTAAATGCCAATTCAAGTTTATTCAGTTTTAGATCAAATAGATACCCATCGATTTAGTGTAAAAAAAATTCATTTAATATTTATTAAAATTACCTAGACATCTTCGAAGGACACAAATGGGTGATTCTCCATAGAGAGGGCATTTTTTTATCCAAGTGATAAATTATTTTATTACTATTGATAATTACTATTGGTAATTTATTACTATTGGTACTATTACTATTGGTAATATCAATATGAGACTCGATAAAAATCCTAATTTTATATCTTCATAACATGATTTGCGATAAAAAAAACTGGTTTATAAAATCATAAATCAGAATAAAATGACATGAAATACCCGAAAAACGGTTTTGGAGCATGTCCACAAATACGCGAGGCACACTTTAGAGTCATATAGTTACCTTCAAATATTTTTAAATACAAATGTAATACCGACAGATCCACTTCTTTCGCAAAATGAATTTTTTTATTCTTTAATAACGATTTTAATACAATAGTTATTGTCTGTCCAACTGCAAAATATGATTTTGTAGGACTTATAATTAATATACAGAAATTCCCAATGTTGTGCCTTCAGAAATTTTGTCGTTTACTTTTTCACTTAAAAGTAAATGGTTTCTGAGGTATGCCCTAATATATCTAATTATTGCAAAAAACAATGATTCGAACACATTTTTTTCTAATTTTACATTTTCTAAACTTTCTAAATGATTTGAACACATTTTTTCTTTAATTTTACTTTTTCCAAACTTTTTTTGGAGAATCACCCATATGTGAAATGTTCTAAAGATATACTCATACAATGGAATAAGATATACTTAATTTTTTTCAACAACAGGATCATTAAGCCTTAAACCATAAAATGTTTCTTCCCCCATTTTTTCCCACTATTACAGTCTTTTATTCGAAAGGATAAGAGTCTTCCGTTTCTTTCCAATAATACAAGACGTTAATATGTTTGCCATATTAAGAGGATTGGGTCTCTCGAAAAGGAAGTAAAGAACAGAACCTCTGAGAGTAATTTACCCGTTCGCTCGTACTTCAAACTTGGTCCACCCGTCGCTGTCCTGTAGAGATGAGAAAACGTGGCTCAAGTCACATTCAAATATGGTGCGTCGAGGGCGAAGCAAGAAAACCAACGCGATCGTCGCCGCCTTCAGTAGCCGCCATCTTTAATAACCAACAAGCGCCATATTGCCAGGTCCTCCTCTTTTTGTCATAATGAGAGTCGTCCGCGAGGTTAAACAGGTTGTCAGGTGTCCCCCGTCGAGTAGTTGCTGCTGGCAGTGCTGCATAATTTTACGAGCCGATCGCCGCTCCTGTCCTTCTGCCGATCGATCGACCATCGTATAATGACGTCTGGTAATCGCGTGGGACCTGTAGGGTCGTCGACATTGAGAAATTGGATACCACTTACAAAGCTGATTAATTAAATTGACTCGTTAACTCACAAGAAATTTCACCCAACATGCATCTCTCGATTCCCTTTGCCGATATTATATACCGGTACTTATGTCCTCATATCGGTCATTTAATCAATCGAATTATAAAGATGGTTTGTGAAAGTTTCATAATATATTATTTGTAAAAAGATAGGAAGAAGCTACATTTCCTACATTTCTTTCTACATTTCTTCTTCTCTTCCAATTAAAAATACAAAGCATTACACAAAACGGTCACTCACAAAATGTAAACTTCCTAAAATCCACTTTCCGGCTCATTAGAGACAAGTATAATAATGATGAAAAAAGAGGGAGAAAGAAATGATTTTTCTGAAAAAAGTATTTTTTACCTACAAATAAATTATTGTTTTTTAGATTCTGGTTCTTTCGAAATGTCTATCATGGATGTCTAAATGTCTAAATATGGATGAATATTGAACACTGAGTACAGTACTTAAGTAGAAATGGTGTGCTATAGTCAGCCCGCGGAATCTTAAAAAATCCTTTCTATTCCATTCAGCTTCATTCAATTTAATTTGCCAATTTTATATGTCAGCCATTCAATCAATATTGTTAAATAAATCGTTATAAATGTTTATTTTCTAGATTTTATTTAATTTGAAAAATATTTTTTTTTAGTTAATACAAGAATATTCAGTAGAGAAGGTATATTACAGTCAGCCTATGTAGGCTCTAAAAACTGTACTATCTTATAGTTAGCACAGCTCCAAGTCTTTTTAAATAAAATTAGATTGTAACTTCTTTTCTTTTTTGCAAATATTTTACATATGTATTTCCTGTTCCCAGAGGGCAACTTAGCCCTAGGGACTTATGCTAAATAAATAAATAAATAAATATCCTTTTGTCTGACTAAATAAGGCAATGTCTACTAGGAATCACCTTTCCTCAATCATGATGACACAGAAAATCCCAAAGTATAATTTTAATTGCAGCAAAATGAGAATTCGAAAAACAGAAGACTGCGACAATATAATAAATGATCCACTTCAGATCAAAATAATATTGCTGCAGATTAAAATAATATCTCACGATTTACTGTGGAGGGAGCGTGCACATATTACATGTCGCTATTTTTAGTGATTTTTGACTTTCCCCTCCCTCTTGTAACACTGTGTGACACTTTCATGAACCCTCCTCAAAATATCATGTGACGCTAAAGCTGACCCTCACCGCCTATTTTAGATTACGAATTATAATGTATAGTTATTTATATGATCGAAGAATTAATAATGAGTAAAATCTATTTGATACCAGTATGAAAATGCTCTTAATTGAATTCGTAGTTTATTTTGATACTACATTCTTTTGTATCAATAATATTGTTTTTAATATATGGATTTAAATTTTATTTACAAAAAGCGTCACGTGCTGGAAAATCTTTAAGGTCCCTCCCCTATGTGACACTTTGTGACGTAAGGGCAGACTCTCCCCTTCCCTTCAGAGCGTCATGTAATATACAGTTAGCTACGGTTAAGTTCAACCCAAAGGTGCTGGCACTCTTGATTTTATTTTTGATTTCGTTGCTGGTATGTATTACGATTATTTTAAGACTAGAAAGAAAAAAATCGCTAGACCAATTTTTGAAAAAAAATCAATTTCAATTTTTTTTTATTTATACCTCAACTTTATCCCAGTGAAAGATACTTTAACGTCTTGCTTTACTTATTTTTCTCGTTCTGGAACATGTGAGGATTACTTCGAAACCAAAACAAACAAAAATGATTCATCTTTATTTGAAAAAAATCAAATTTATGATTCTTTTTCGACAAAAAATTGGGTTTTGAATAATTTAGAACTTTTTTGTGTAGACGGGAAATATTGTTTTATTCAAACTGCCTAAAATAAAAAAAAATAATAGCAAAAATAAATAAAAAAGCAAAAAAAGCAAAAATAAAATAAAAATAAAAAAATAATAGCAATATTATTTTTTCTATAGTCTGTTTCAATTAATATTACAGCAAGTGAAGGCTGTTCTATTCGGATAATACACGCAGTAATCGCTTAGCGCAGTCCGGATGATTTTTGACAACCTTGTACTTATTCCACACAGTTTTGAAGTCTAAATGAAATGATTCCTTGCTAGCTTACTAAAAACACCAAATCCCGTTTACCTATCAACGCAGAAATCTTAAATGTGAAAAAAAACTGTGTGAATTTTAGGAGTAACCAAAATGTTGACGTCTAGGTAACTCTTTTTGAAATGAGCGATTTATAATTGAAAAGTAGGATTTGACCAAAGCAGGCAGCAACAAGTGTTTTCAAAATCTTTCAACGCTTTGACATATTTCAAGCAGCCCAAAGTGCATACTGAGTTCGAAAAGAGTTACATAGACTTCAACATTTCGGTTACTCCTAAAATTCACGCATTTTTCCACATTCAAGATTTCTGTGAAGATAAGCAAATGGGATTTGGTGTTTTTAGTGAGAAAGCAATGAATCATTTCATGTTGACTTAAAAACTGTGTGGAATAAGTATAAGGTTGCCAAAAATCATCTAGACTACGCTAAGCGATTACTGCGTGCATTATGCGAATACACACAAGTCTTCACTCTCTGTAATATTCAGTTCAACTGATTATATAATAAATAATATTGTTATTGAAGCTTCTTTTTATTTTTGGCTATTTGAATAAAACAATACTCCTCTTTTTCAAAAAAATGTTTGGAATTATTGATAAACCCATTCCTTTCGAAAGAAAATCATAAAAACGATTTTTTTCAGAAATTGATAAAGAATTTTGGTTCGTTTTTGTTTTGGAATAATCTTTACATGTTCCAGAAGGAGAAAAAATAAAACAGGATGTTAAAGTATCTTTCAGTGGGATAAACATGAACAGAAAATTAAAACTGATTTTAAAAAAAAAATGGGTCCAGCGATTTTTTTCTTTCTGGTCTTCAAATAATCGTAATACATACTAGCAACGAAATCAAAAAGAAAATCAGGAGTGCCAGCACTTTTGGGTTGAACTCAATCGAGGCCAACCCTGAATATGTGAACGCTCCCTTAACTTCTTTGAATAATTATTAATTATATAATGTATTTAATTAATACCCATTATTTTTAATTGTCTACTTTCTTCCCATTGGATTTCGAGTGGGGATTCTTGACCAGGGGACGGTATTCGAGGCTCGTGCTTGGCGTGCCAGTCGACATCTGTTTGGCAGTAGAGTGCACGCAGAACCGTCGTCGGATGTCCATCGTATATAATTTATGAAGTATCTGCATTCCCTACAATGATAAATCAACCCACCACCCCAGACGAATTGACCGAGGAACTTCAAAGTGAACCCAATTGAGCTGAAAGGCGACATAAAATTTAATATTTCACTTAAAAATTAACATTTCATTTTCAAATTAATATTTCACTGCGAAGTAAGAATTTCATATTTACTTCATTCGAAAGACAAGTCACCTGCATTTCCAAATAAGGTCTCGACATTTACATGAAACACCTGGCTTCAGCTCTTTTATTCTACATCTTTCTCTTTTGAATCCAACTGTTCCCAGTGGACTTGACGCCCGATGCAAGCAACATAAATATTGCCAATTTGTCTCGTAACCTGGCTCGTGCCAGGAAACTCTCATTATCTAGTGATTCCAGAATTCTACTCGGAATTGGGGTCTAAAAATTGAAATTAATTTATATTATTTTATACATAAATAGCAGAGGTATATTCTTCAGACCAAATGGTTAGGTTTTAAGCTAAATTGTAACATTTAAAAAAAAGCTTTTATACCATTACGGAGAAAAAAACTGTTAAATTAACAGAAGTTATTTATTAAAGTAAAGATATCAGATGTTTTCTGCTATATTTAAAGACATTTCTATTAAACTTACGGATTTTACACTCTTTTCTGCAAAATCAATAGAAATATCTGTTAGGTTAACAGATTTTAAAACAGATTGGAAATCTGGTAAGCTAACAGATACTTCTGTTAATTTTACAGAAAAGCGTATAACATCCGTAAGTTTAACAGAAACTGTAAATTTAATAGAAAAAAATCTGTTGTCCCTATTTTTACAAACGACTTCTGTTAATTTAACAGATTTCTTTCTCCGTGATTTCTTTAGTGTATTGTCAAATAAAATCTTGTCTTATTGAGCATTATTATTATTATTATTATTATTATTATTATTATTATTATCATTGTCTTATTTCGAGCGTAAGTGGCCCATATAATTTTAATTTAAATAATATAGGCTAGATTAAATGTGTACTCGTCGAATTTCGAATAAAAAACGATTTTGATATCAGAAAAGGTGAAAGAGGATTAATAATAATATGAAAAATAAAAAATGTGTAAAGTGGCCAAGCAATGGGTCATATTATCTACAAATGGACCCGTTGTCTGTATTTGCAGTGGAGGTTTAATTGAGCTACAAATTCCACGGTGATCAACCGGTCGCCGCGGCTCATACGAAATCAGCCGGTGAGTCGGTAACAATCGGTCGATCCGTGGGCAACGGCGCAATCAGCGTCCGATTCAAACGGCCCGCCGTTCCAGCATTCTTGTTGAGCAAAAAGCTCGCGCATGCGCGGTCACGTACAGGCTACCAGTACTATACGACCCTCTGCGTGCACCTGATACGTATTCATACGAGCTCCTTCGTTTTGGAGAATGAACGAGCCGCTGTCACGAGATCAAATAAAGAAACAAGCCAGAAAAAAGAAAAGAAAATAGTCGACCAGATTTTCCCTTTTCAATTGCACGTGTTTCCTTCTTTCGTTGAGATTTTGAAGTGGGAGATATTGATGAAAAATAGACTAAATGAAGATAATTTAGCCAGTAAATAGATTATTTGGCTCATAAATAAGTAATTTTGTCCAATATTTTTTAGATATCACGGAGAAAAAAAAGCTTTTGAATTAACCGAAGACGTCTGTTGAAATAGGGACAGCAGATTTATTCTGTTATACATACAGAAATTTCTGCTAAACTTGCAGATTGTTAGTAAATTTAACAAATATTTCTCTAAACTCTCTAAATCTGAATTAGTCATTAAATACTAGTGAAAGAACGAGAAGTCTTCCAACAATTAAATTAGTAAGCATTTCTACAAATAATTAGTAGAAAACTACTAATTTTTAGTCAAATTCTACTAATTCAAATACTATCGTTACTAATTGTTTTGGTAGAATTCGACTAAAAATTAGTAGTTTTCTACTCATTATTAGTAGAAATGCTTACTAATACAATTGGTTTAACTAGTGGTTTTTGATTAATTTAGATTTAGAGAGTAAATATAACTCAAAAAAATCTGCTGTCCCTATTTCAAAAGATTACTTCTGTTAATTTTACAGAT
>JBAGKK010000605.1:213210-239939 GCA_037177015.1 Euceroptres primus | reverse complement strand
ATTCTCTCTTAATAAACCCGCTGAATATAAATAAAAAATCGGTCGGTAATTCGTGACATCATTAAGTATCAAATACCTTTAATGGTAATATTTTTATAAACAAAATACACTATCAATGATGAAGATTGAATCAGAATTACGATTTATTTCTAAAGCGAAAGAAAAAAAAACACAAGATCTTAAATAAATAATGTTAAATAAACAACTAAAGATTCAACTATTTTTTATAAATCAAAATTAGATTAAAATTTGTTGGTGTTTACATTTTTTCTTTTGAAATTTGTTACATTTAATAATGTGGTTATTTTCCTCGATTTTAAAAACTATTTCAAAGAAGATAAGGGATAAACATTCTTAACAATAAACTAATATCCTTTGAAAATTTGGATAACAAAGGCAGTTTTTCAGGGAGAAATGTGAATTTTTGTGAAATATAAACAAAAGGGCAATACGAGTATAAAGCACAACAAACGTTTTATATATGCGATGCTTATCTCTGGACGGCGAGCCGTGGCGCGTTCCATGTCAACGGCAATATCGTTTCCCTTTTATTTCACTTTTATTTATCGTGATATAAACGCGTTTGAGCTTGGTTCCGATCGAGAACGCTAGAAAAAGATTGGAGACTTCTTACCGTTCGACTTGTGGACGTGGCATGCGATCGCTGATTGATGACAGATTTGCTTCGTTAGGAAAAAAAAAGTAAATAAATGAGACGAAAAAAATGAGCTGCAAAACTGGTCAAGAATCGAGATTTATGTATGATAGGCCGTCATTGACTTTAAAGCCTGAGAAAGTGAAACAACGCGAGTTACGTTTTACTGCATTCAAGGACAAAAAAGCACAAAAAGAAAGTTGTGATTTGATGTATATTAAATTTTATTGTCGTTTTCAGATACCATGTTATACATTTTTACTGCATTGCAAAAGATCCTTTAATCATAAAATATTTAAACCAACTGCTTTTAATTAAAAACCTATTTTAATTTGAATTTAAATTTAAATTTAAATTAATTTAAAAATAAAGAGTTTTAATTCAACTATCTGCATAACAAAAGAAAATGCTAATGAATCAAATCTTATAAAAAATGCATAGCATGGAGATATGGCCTTCTAAACACATAAGATCATCATTTCAAAAAATGATTGATCGAACTGAGCATCGGGACCTTTGCAGGTCTATTTAGCGAATTTGTCGGAATCCCAGAAGTTAATGACTAGAAAATAAGATTTAAAAAAAAGCAGAGAGCTTAGGGTTCGTTCTGCTGTGGGGGGCGATAATAACTGGTCACAATCGAATCACTACTATTACGAGGTGAAAAATGGTTTCTTCAAACAAATTTCGAAAAGAGAGGCACGCCGACAATTAGGCGAAACTGCGCGCATTTCGGCATAATTATCGTGTTTTATATCGTCGACAATTACGCGATGACCCTTTGGGCCAACCTGGGAAGGAAGGATACGAGAAAACGAAGGACGGAGGAAGCTTTCGGGAATAATTTGGATTCACCGGTTTTATTTTTTTCCTCGTTTTTTCTTTTTCTTGTTTTTGTAAAGGAGAAGGGGCTCGATGAGAGTGTTTTGAAAATGATTCAGGTGCGAAACATTCTGACGGACGCATCTATACAAATCATGTCAGGCCTATACTTTAAGAGTCGTTTCAGTCGCACTGTGTACAAATCATGTTTAGGGTATACTTACAAAGAACGATGGTAAAAGGGTTTAGAACGAAATTGGCGTGGGAGAGTATATTTAGGTATTCTCTAATGATTAGACTCGTTTTTTTATTGTGTTTTGAATATCTGACAAGATTTTGTATTTAATTATCCATGAAGTTTGTTTTCATTTCAGAGATCACAGTCAGTCCCCTATTCCCCTATTTCCTCCCTTTTTCCAAATTTTCCCCTATTTCCTCCCTTTTTCCATATTTTCCTCAAGATCCCCTAAAATCCCTATTTTAAAGATTTTTTCCCCTTTTCCCCTTATTTTATTCAAAGTTCTGATTAATTTTCCAAGAATTAAAATAAATAGAATTAAAAATTAATTTTCTTATAAATTAATAAAATTAATTAAATTGAATTAATAAATTCAATTCATTCATTCATTCATTCAAATTCATTCAATTTATAAATTAATTAAATTAATTAAAAATTTTCAATTTTTTAATTTTAAATAAATAAAATTTAAAAAACATTTTAAAAAACGTGTGCCACAATATTAAAACTTTAGAGATTCAGAGTCTTCCAGAAATTTCAAAACTTTTTCCAAATTTTTTAAAATTTTCTAAAATATTCTAAATTGACTCTAAATCTTCCGGACTCTTTCAATGTCTTCCAAAATTTTCCATAATCAAATCTTCTAAACTGTTCCAAAACCGTCTAATATCTTTTAGGTTTTCTAGAATATTTTATAGAATCTTTTTTCTGGCGTCTCCTATAATCTTATAAAATCTTAAAGAATCTCCCAAAATTCTTTAATATTTGAAAAAATATCGTATACTGTTCCAGAATCCTAGAATCCTCCAGAATATTTTGAATTCCAGAATGCTGCAGAATCTTTTAGAACCCTCTAAAATCTGCAAAAGACTCCCATAATCCTCAAGAATCTTTTAGACTCTGTTCAAATCTTTCTAAACTTCTCTAAACTTTTCGAAACTTTTCAAAAAAAGTCTGGAAGAGACTAGAAGATGTTAGAAGCTTAGGGCAGAATTCAAAATATTTTTGAGGATTCTGAAAGATTCTGAAACAGTCTGGAATATTTTGAAAAATCATAATAGGTTTTGGGGTGTTTTTGTAGATTTTAGAACTCTGAAATGTCTGAATATCTCTGTAAGGATTTGTAAAAAATTCTGGGAAGTTTTAAAAAGTTCTAGATAATGCTGGAGGATTTTAGAAGATTTTGGAAGAGTCAAGAAGTTTCTGAAAGATTCTAAAACATTATAGAAATCTTGAAGGTTCTAGAGAATTTTCAGGGATTTTAGGAGATTTAACAATTCTACAAGTAGGGAAAAGTTGCCTAAGACGGGCACCCCTTAATATTTGTGTATCAAAAAATTATATTCATCAGTCATGCATGTAGATGTATGCTCAGTAGACTTCTAACAACTTACAAAGTTCTTTTTTCTTTATTGCAAATAAAAATAAACGATGAAGATGCGCGATATACACATCTGATACGGGGACGGGCCCCGTATAGGCTAGAATAAAGAATTCTTTAAATATGTTTATTCTTTGATTTATATCAGGAAATATTAGCCCCAAGATAAATAATATTTGTTATGTTACATCTTTTTATAAATAGTTCGTTCTTTATAACATTTTTAATACTTATTTTATCTTTTACCTTAACTGATACCTATTTTACGTATTATAACTTATTTTGCATAAATGATTTCTCACAAAGGTACAGTACATGTTTAACTAGTATATTAAAATAAAAATTTATCAATATCAAGTGATTAACATGATTTTTATGCTTTTGGAAAAGTGCCAATCTTAGGATACTGGGTTGCCTAAGGGAAAAAATACACATGTTTGTCAACATCGAAATTTTTTGCCTTTTCAACATTTTTTGAATGTTTAAGGGCGTGTGATACGTTATGATGTCACGAATTACCGACGAATACAAAATATTCGGCAATCCCATTTTTAAACAAAGACATGAAGTTGAAGCATAAGAGAATGATAGAAAATATGATAGGGCACTTCTGTTATGTGTCATTTTTTCAAAATTTTGAAAAAAAATTATTTTGATAAGAATTTTTTTTCAAAATTTTGAAAAAATGACACATAACAGAAGTGCCAATTCATATTTACTATCATTTTCTTAAGTTTCAACTTGATATCTTTGTTTGTTTTAAAATAGCATTGTCGAATATTTTTTATATCCCGTAGGTAATTCGTGACATTACAACGTGTCACACCCCCTTAGGCATATTAACTTTGTAAAGCAAACATCAAACTATGATGTTAGTAATCGCTTTTGCTTCCGAAATTCCTCAAAATCGAAAATATTAGGAAAATATGGAAAGGGGCCTGTCTTAGGCAATTTTTGCCTACATGGAAAATTAACAATATTCTAGAAAATTCTAGAAGATTGCCGAAAAATCTAGATTTTATGAAGGATTTTAGAAAACTCTAGAGAGTTCCAAAGGTTCTGAAAGTCTAGTTTGTGAAATATTTTAGTATAGTTTCTAGACAGGGATGTAAGACTTTTGAGGATTTTTTAAGATGCTGGAGAATTTTAGCAGACTTGTTTCGGGAATTTCATTATTTGTTGAAAATTTAAGATTTTGGTAATTTCATATTTCAGAAATCTAAATTGTTGTCAGTAATTTTAGTAGCCGAAAATTTCTGTATATCGTTAATTTTAAGTCGACAAATTTTTTTGTTCGTAAATATTTGCTGTCGGAATTTCTCCCTTTCGTTAACTTCAACGTGTTATTAAAATTATGTTTCAGGAGTATTTCCCTTTTTCGAGAGAATTTTGTGCTATAAAGCCTGAGGAAAGCATCTACGTCAACAATATTGAAGCAATAGTAAAAAATCGTTCGGGATTTTAACCTCGGGATTTCAAATTCCAAATCCTTTGATGATTGATGAGGAATTTCGTCTGGTCATTTATTGTGATAATCCTTATGTGATAGGTGCTTCGACTCCAACAACTCTGTGGACGAAAGAACAACGATTCGCCCTATGTCGAGTTGAGCTGAGCTGCTGGTGATTCAGGTTCCTACGATGATCCTGCTTATTAAGTGGAGGCGAGTGCAGATGGATAGACGGCCGGTATTATGGTCCCGTGTGCGGGAGAAGATGGAGATAGGTGGGTATACATTCTCCATGGCCGCCGATCCACAAACCGCTATTATTTATATTAAGTTTAATGCAACTACGTGACTGAATCCTCGGCCTGCCTTGCAAGCCCGAGACCCGTATCATTAGTATACACCTATTATTGCATTACTTCGTGGTCCGCGCAGCCAGCTTGCAACCAAGTGTACCTACCCAACTTCATACAAATACATACACATTATACAATATACATATGTGTATTTGTATATGTATTTGTACACCCTCCTGAAGATGACCTTCCGTTCAGGGGTGGAAGAGGGCACTGACGTCGAGAATATGCTACAAACTGCACTCATCCAGCACAGATTTTTTTCTCTTTTTTTTCAGCATAAAATTACCTGTTACAGCATCTTTCTCAAATAACCACTCTTACGTTCATATAGTGTCTACGGCGATCTGTATGACATTTATTATTATTATTTTTTTAAAGCGAGAGTATCATTAGGGCAGTTCTTATTTTAACCCTTCGAGGACACACGTGTTTTCTAGAGAGGAGGGCTAAAAAATTGTAATTTTGGATTACAGGTTAAGAAAGCTTTAATATTTTAGCAGCAGATTTGGTTAAACCTAATATATTTAAATGAATAAAAATTGTATAATTCTGATAGAATCTTTTGTAAAACATTTATTTTATTGCCATATAATTTCTCAAAATATCAACAAATTTTCTGTTTCTTACAAAGTATCGGCGTTATTATCTTTCCTCAACCTTGCAGAAAATTTATCCCAATGATTTAAGTAATCAGTCCTTAATTATAGCTTATTGATTCGCTATTAATTACATATGACTTACATCGTCAATCTTACTTCAGCAACATGTTCAAAAGATTTTAACAACAGTGATCGTCACAAGAATGGATGAGATATCGAGATCGATTTTCAAGGTCATCAATGCATTTTCAATAGCGAAGCAAGTCATGGAAATGAAGGTCAAAAAGAAAAGATACACAACAATGCATTTTCAAGTCTAATATCTACAGAAAAGAAGTATTCAGAATTTAACAGAAAAAAATTAATAATATTTAACAACAATAATAATATTTAACAATAATATTAATAATATTTAATTAATTAGGAACATGCTAAAGTAAATCTAATTTACTCATAGGTAGATTTACCATTACATTTTTTCACATTCAAATACTTTTTCGACTGAATAAATGCCAAAATGTAATTTTTTAAGAATTAAGTAATTTACAACTACACAAAAGTAAGTATTAAATATTTCTGATTCAAAAGCCTTCTTCAGGATTCAATTCCCTAAAGAGAAGACTGGGAAGCCTGTTTCCTTCAAATATGCTAAAATAATATTATAAATAGAAAATATCGTAGTTTGAAGTGAACGATTTTGTACAATTCTCTTTCCCACAAGCTTCGACTCGATAAATTAGCATTTGATCACGTATCGTGAGAAATTGCATGTTCGAAATACATCCAATAATAATTTCAAGTCTGCGCGATGCATGCCTGCAATAAAAGGTGTGATAATGATTGGCGAGGCTTTTATACTTTATCCATACAATTTAAGAACTTATTTTTTTTACTAATTTTTAAAATCTATAATCAAATGAAAAATTGATTGTGCGTCAAAATATCTTTAAGAATCTTATCCTCAAATCTGAAGATTAACATAGATTTAACTGCATTAATGACTGAGCATATTTCCCTGTGAGTCAAAAATAGAATGGCAGATTGCTTACTCTCGTCATTAAAGTAGCGTGGGTACTCATTACTTTATTAGGTGCAAATTATATATTCCACTTCGAACACATCACTCGTGTACTTGTTCGCACTTCCGCCCGAAGGGCCCGACGTTTCGTTATGGTTACGCAAAATGTCGACAGGAAGGAGATGAGTGTATATGTATATATATATACAACGGAAGAAGCCGATAGAATAAGAAAAGGAAAGAGAAACATGAGGAAAAAAAGTTTTAAACAACTCAATCGTCCTGAGGAATCCTGACAAGGATATCAAATATCAATTTCAAACCACCAAAATATATTAACGTCAAATCTCTCTAAACTTAAATCACTGCAAACGAATATTGAAACTATTTCTTTATACTTGATCCCTTTTTCCTGAAAATAAATTTACATATCTTCAACCGCATTCCGTGATCCCTGTTATTATAACTGACTTTTATTGACTAATTTCCAAACACCAATTTTTCAACAATTAAAAAAAGGTGAGAGCCTCTCCTGATAATTATAATTTTTAACCTCTCTATCGCTGCTTCTTTTCGAGTTTAATTAGACCTTAGAGAATCATAGACAAGAGAAAAGGGCAGGTTAAAAGTTGCAACGAGATTTAGGAGCATCTCGATCCCAGCTAATCGTACTTGACCGGGTTCACGATTTGGGGTACGTTCTTAAAATCCGCTTCGAAAATTCTAGTCGACCCCCATCTAGAAAGATGCATAACCATTTGCGAGTGATTATAGGGGTTACGATAGAGTTTGGATGATTTACATCCTACCGCGCTGAGCGAGGCCGGCATCTAGTTCTAAATCTCTCGTCTTAAATATTAGCGAGCCTTGGCTAGACGTAGGCCGTCCCTTCTGGCAACATTCAAATATCCCGCCATTCATAAATTCATCAGTATACGCCGAAATTACTGCTGGGACCATTTGGCAGCTTGGTTAGATCCTCGCGAGCTAAAGATAAAACCAGAGAGAACAAGAGGATGGACCTTCATATATGTATATGTATATGCTTCTGCAAGAAAGGCTTCGAGTACGACCTTATCTGATGGGCGTCGACTTTTGAAAATGCAAATTGTTGCTTTGAGACAGTTACATAATAAAACGTGATTTATATTATCATCCACGAAATTCGTTACATGCTGCGTTTTGAAAATAAAAATAAATATTAACACTCGTGAGTAAGTCAAACATACATAGGTTGTATCAAACGAATAAACTAAAAAGCTTAACACAATTAGAGATTAAAATCATTTGTTTCTTAATTCAAATTTTAATTATAAATTTTTAGAATCAATCGAAAAATGAGTTCTTTGTGAATAATTTAACTCTTTTGACTAGTGTACAAAGAATTACATAATGGTCAATGACAATTTATAGCAACAGCCAATAACAACCAAAGGCCAATAGCAATGAGTTCAAAAGACTCAATGAGAAGCCTTAAATATACTGACCTTTGTTCAATAAGAACGATCGCTAAAAATTAACCTTGACAACGGATTATAAACAATCCCTAGCAACGGTCAATAATAACAAATATCAGATAGTAAATAAAAATTCAATCGCTTAACAACGGTTAATAACGACTCATAACAACAGTCAATAACATCCCTTATGCATAAAAATCTCTAGATATAGTGAATAAAAGTTCCTATCAACGGTCAATAAAAAATTCCAGTAAAGGTAAGGATTCTTAGCAAGGATCCTTAGCAACGGTCAATAACGCCTATTATTATATTTATATTATAGAATATTATTAATATTCTACACCAATTTTTATGAAAGGTAAAAAACAAAAAGAAACAGTCAATAATAAACTTAGTAACGGTCAATGAAAATCCTTAGACATTTTGACATATGTTCAATAAGAACAACGGTTGAAAAATGACCCTTAGCAACAGTCCCAAGCAACGGTCAATAACATCTCCTACCAACGATTAATAATAACTATTAACTATTAACTATCAAGAACATCGTTTAGAGAACAAACAACATTTTTAGATACGACAACATTTTTTAGATACGGTGAATAAAAACTCCTAGAATCGGTCAATAAGAACCCTCCTAGCAATGATCAAGAATACTCCTTAGCAACTGTTAATAATATTCCCTTAGCAACGGTCAATATAAATTTTTTGCAAGGGCTATTTTAACCCTCTATCAACAATTTATAACATTTCCTACCAACGGTTAATAACAATAAAAAATAACACTAGTCAATAATATCCTTTCGCTACGGCGAATAAAAATTCTTAGATACAAAGAATAACAAGTCCTAGCCTTGCTAGGACTTGTTATTCTAATATTATTATTGTTATATTATATTATTATTGTATTATTGACCCTTGTCAATAATACCCCCTTAGCAACGGCCAATAATATCCCCACGCCCCGTAGAAACGACCAATAATATCCCCCCCTAGCAACGGTCAATAACTCTCTATAACATTGCATAACAATTTTTATCATTGATGAAAAATAATCAATAACAACAGTCAATAACAATCTTTAGCATAGATCAATGAGAATCCTTAGACATTGTGACATCTGTTCAATAAGAATAACTGTCGAAAAATGTCCCTTAGCAACAGTCTATTATAATCCCTAAGCAACGGTCCCTCCTACCAACGGTTAATAACAACAAATAACATAAATCAATAACATCCTTTAGCTGCGGTCCATAAAAATTCCTAGATACAGTGAATAACAATTGTTAAAAACGATCAATAAGAAACCCTAGCAACGGTCAATAAAATCTCCTACCAACACCTAACAACAACAAATTACCCCAATCAATATTATCCTTTAGCTACAGTTAATAAAAATTCCTAATATCGGATATTAAGAACCCTCTAGTAACGGTCAACAATATCCCTTAGTAACGCTAAAAAATAATAAATAACAAAAATCAATACCAATTCATAGCAACGGTGAAAAAGCAACCAATAACAACAGTAAATAGCAACCCTTAAAAGCCTTTAATAACAACTAGCAACAACGGCCAATAAACCCTAGGTTTTTATTAATTTTTAATAAATGGCATCTAAAAAATGTAATTAAATTGGTATTTTTTTAAACGATTCTAATTTGAAGAGGAAAAGGACTTTCTCCAGGATCGTTTAAAGTTAAATTATCTAGAATTCTATAAAGGATCTTAAACTCAGAATCGATATAGCAGCTATATCTGTTATAAGGTGGCATTATAGGAAACGCAATCTAAAATCTCGCGAATGCGAGTATCGAGGTGGATTGGTGGTCTGAGTCATACGTGAACTGTTATCGTCTTTGCGAAGAGAGCACCAGGTAAACGGATAAAATCACTCCGTTTACATCGAGATAACGTGGCATCAACACCCTCAAACCCATTAACGGATCGTTCGATATCTTCTCTCTTCTTCCATTCTATCTATAGACTTTAATTCTATCTATACATACTTTAATTCGATATATTTTTTATAATAAATTTTTTAATACATCAAATTCTACATATGTCTTCTGAGACGTAAAAATATATTAAAATCAATATTATCAAAATTAGCAACATTTAATCAACTGGTGAAAAATATGTGTACTGAGAATTCTTGGACAATACTGCAAACTACATAAAATTACCTTTTGAAACAAAAATCTTGCCTTTCTTACAGTAATTTTAGGAGATATTAGGAGACAACATTCATTTTATATGTTAATATATTTTTTCTTTGAAAATATTTATAATTTATCACTTCGTAAATAACTAGCCCATCTGAAAAAATTCCTTGGAAATTTTATTCTGGGGTACTTCCCGGGAAAGAATTTTGAAAATTCTTGGGAATTTCTCCAGAATGAAGTTTTCAGGAAAACTCCCGGGATTTCTTTTTGCATTGGACCTCAAAAATAAAAATCCCCTTAAAAAGTTAAAAGCAAAAGTTTGAGTGTCACGAAGGGGAACCGGCAATTTAGTTTGAATTTTCAGCTGAAGGTAGTCAGAGAAGCAGTAAGCAGCGGATCTTGATTATGCAGGTTTTGGGCAACGGGTCGTAAACAAAATCGAATGCCCGTTGACCTAATCGCACGTCGAGGTTAGCCGCCTAAAACGATAGAAAGAGCGAAGAAAGGCTCTGACTAATACTAAGGTCAGCCAAATTACAGCTTCCATGTCAGGTGGGGTGATTGATGCTCTGACCAAAAAACCGCGCTCTGATGTTTTTCCAGGAAATTAAATTGCTGGAGTCAAACACGCTGGAGTCCAAAACCCGGTGGTTACTTCGGGTCAGCTTTATCAGACATGCGTAAACAGGCGTTAATAACTCCTTCCACCAATTACCATTGAAAAATACTCCTGTACTTATACGGTCCACTTTTACATTTATTTTTACTATAATGCAAATCTTCCAAAAGGCTGGGACTATAAAAAAGCAAACATATTTTAAGGCGCTAATTTGTTAAATTACTCTGACTTCTGTTAAATTACATTCAATTTAAAATTATTATTATATTTAAACAGAAATTATGCAGATGGAAATAATTAAATTAGATGTAAAAATATTTAGATTACTTAAATTATTCCGTTTTTGTTTATATATTTTCCTCAATTTTCCTAGAAACTTGTCATTACTAGAATCTCTTTAAGGGAATTTCAAGAAAATATCCAAAGATTTTAATTTTAAGGCATTATAATATCATTTATTGCTTTCAAAATCTGAAAGCAATCAATTATGCTTCAATCTTTTATTAATTTTTTGGATTTCTCTCCAACAAAACCAGACACTAAAAAAGTTCAAGTTAATTTGAACCTTAGTTCTTCAGTTTCCTTTAGTTCAATGGCTATACAATTCTACAATTTTTACATTCTCATCATCATACCAGAAGCTATTAGTTTTATTTTACTATGGAAATCTTAATTACAAAAGTTTACATGCTACAATTCGTATGTCTTAAATGCTCACGAGGAGAAAACCAGTAAAGTCTCGAATCGTCAACAAAAGCAACATCTTCCGATTTATCTTTTTTTTCTATTTGTTTGAAGAGTCGTCCTTCTTTACATTTTAATCCAGAAAATTCAGACTTAAAAAAAGATGTTTCAAGAACTTTAGTCCTAAATCTGCTTGGTGATTTATTACTTTATAAAAATATTCTCCACCTTGCTTAGAGTACTTTTGGTTTACTATTCCATGAATAATTTCCTGAATAATATTAATACCATTTTTCTTAAATTTATTTTCCTAATTAAATATTTTGCAAGTCCTTAGAATGTGAAACGTAACCCGGATGTAAAAGTTATACAAGGATGAGGAGCAAATTAAAATATAAAGGAAATTGGATCAACTAGATTTTATGAAGATTCCAGAGAGGCCTCCCTTGGTGGAGAATATGCACCTACCGAGTAGGTTTCAGGTCCGGGGCCAGGAGTCGTGATGCAATAAAATAGCGCCACCCACCGGGCCGTCGTTATCTCTCGGGCATCTCGGCAATGCCTCACTTTGCTCTGATCCTGGCTGCACGTCCGTGGGCCCACAGAGGGCAAGGGTGCATAATGAACTCGTTAATTAACTATCAGGAAGCTGCATCGAATCTGATAACGGTAGCCACACGACGCTCCTTCTCTGTCCTCGTAGAAACGATGCTGTACGAAAGGACCTTTTGGTATACATCAAGTTTACAGATGTTACTGCACCACCAAAAATCCTATTTCGCAATATCAATTTTTCACGATTTTTATCTGACAAACTTGGATTTCTTTCGCATAATTCAATATCTTCTTCAGGGATGGGTAAGTTACTTTTTAAAAGGTACTAGTTACTCTCTAAATCTGAATCAGGGAGAAATGGGTCACTGAATCAAATCAGTAGGGATTTTCACTGATGTTCTCAGTGATTACTCAGATTTCACTGAGAGCATCAGTGAAATTTCACTGATTGTCAGTGAAAATCCCTACTGATTTGATTCAGTGACTCACTTCTCCCTGATTCAGATTTAGAGAGTACAGTTACACCACGAAAAAAAGTAACTTGTTACTGATATCGTTACCGTTTCAAAATATAACTTTTTCTCAGTTACTTTTGCAAAGAGAGTACCTATCGTTACTTTTTTTGTTACTTTTATATTTTAGAAATATGAGAAATATATGTATGTCGCCAACATTCGAATAGTCGAAATGAAAAAATCGTTGCAAAAGCAATAAACTATATTGATTGTTGTCATAAAAAAATTCTGTACTATACTTTGAAAGTAACGAGAAAAATAACGATTTTTATAGTTACCGTTACTGAAAAAAATGTAACTAGTTACCAATTCGTTACCTATTTATAAAAGTAACTTCGTTACCATCATCGTTACCCAGAAAAAGTAACTATGTAGTTAAGTAACTAGTTACTTTTAACTAGTTACTTCCCATCCCTGATTTTCTTACATAAATCGATTCAAAATTATAAACAAAAATGTAGAACTTTGTTCAGATTTTAGAAGGTAACTGATTTTAGAGGGTAACTGAAACTAAGCGATTATTTGGGGTCAGTACTAGAATAGGTGACCTAATAAAGTTGCAGAAAGAGTTTTAGATTTCAGATAGTAAAATTTCTTTTGAAATTAAAAACTCAGGGCTGTTTGGTTTTTAGTACAGTAAATAAAAGTCTAGATGAAAGAAACGAAGTTTTCAAAAATTGCTTCATTTTCTGCATTTATTTTATTAACATATAAACACTTAAATTTAATTGTAATTTTTAAAATTAAAGGAATAATTAATTTTACTAACTCAATTTTATTGATACAATTATATATTAAATTTAATTCATAAAAATGAAATTATTTGTTCGCTTATCAATATGTAAGAATCCGGAAAAAATCTGACATGGATTGATGATCCAAATTGGTAACAAATAAAATTTTACAGTTTTAAAATAAAATTACTTTCCTCATAATCAAAGAATAACTATCACGAAAAATGATTAACTATCTACATCTTTTAATTTTTATCAATTTCAAAAATTCTGAGAAGTGCAACAACACTTAATTCATTTTCACAGTAACAAACGAAACACTAAGTGGTCACAAACTGTGGATGTGAGTTTTTTGACCATGATGATCGTACCGAGGATCGTACCTTGTATCTTAAAAAACATAACAGGAAGTAAAAAAGAAACTGAATGGACTAGATCTCTTCTAATAACTTAAGTTAAGCAGCTTAGGTCACATTTACTATCCGAATGGGTGACTCAAGACAATAACAACAGTAATTTACTTTTTTATCAATAAAATCGTTTTAAAATTAAAAATCGACTATTCATTGTTTAAATGAACGAATGTAAACTAAAAGCAATGCTGGAGGGTCGATTACATAACTTTTTCACTCCACTTTCATTTTCACTTTCACTGACACCTTTAATTGTTTCGATTGTATATCTATAGCTCCCGTCAATTGTCTTTCAACGAAAATGAAAGTGAAAGTGAAAATGAATATACATAATTGACCCCCTGAATAAAACAGTGCTCCTCCAATTTCCCAAGTTAAGCTGCCTGGGTTCTTCTTACTATTCTTCTACCTCGGGCTTCTTACTTGGATGGACCAATCAAATTGATAAAAAACAAAAGTTGACATTTTATAATTAAAATTCCTTTCTTCTTAATCAAAGTACAATTATAACAAAAAATGAACAACTATCAACATCTGTTTTCTATTTCAAAAATTTAGGGAAGTGCATCAACATTTAATTAATGTTTTCAATGACCCAAAAAACATCAAGTAATCTCAAACTGCCGATACAAATACTGAATATAGACCTCTTACAATAACTCGAATTAGGCAGCCTGGCTCGGTCTTCATATTCAGCAAAGAGTTGATTCAAATCGGTACTAAAAAAATTAAATATTTATAAATAAACTTCTTTTTTCAAATTCAAAGCACAACTATAACAAGAAATAAACAACTATCAAAATATTTTATTTACATAAAAAATTCAGGGAAGTACATCAACACTTAATTAACGTTTCCAGTGATACACGAAACACCATGTGATCGCAAACTGAAGAATCGAGCTTCGTGACCATGATGGACGTGCTCGATAGTCCCGAATAAGCTGATTGGGCAATTACGAACATCCGAACATATAATGTAATTTAGCGACGTTCTTATACCAGGTAGCCAGATTAGAGGACCTGCGAATTAGAGAAGAGGCTTCTCACCCCCAAGGCAACTCAAGGCTTTGATTTTTGTTTTAATTTAGGTTTTGGGGGTCGTGGGTGCCCCAAGGGTTGATCTCGATCCGCAACGCGGAATCGCAGGAAGCCGAAGTGCCTAATAAATCAGCAAAGGCGCATTTAAAAGTGCATTAGAACACTCTGATTGATATGCATTTAATAATAGAGATTCGACGTCAGAAGGTGCTCGTCTAGGAAGTTTATGGTCGGTCGCCAAAATCTTGGGCCTTAGTTTTTGATCAAGGCAAGACCCGACCTGGTTGCGGGTGGTTCTCAAGAGGCAACTCTTGTATAGAGTTTAATAATATGTTTTTATTCTAAAGGGCTCCTGACGCTTGTACTGAATCTTGGGAGCCTCAGGCTCCTGGACGCCCTTTTCGCTCCTTCGGTTCTTCCTCTTTGCTACGGTAGTCCATATGATACTCTCCTCGTATAAGGTATAATATTTTTTCCGGTGGTCGGTAATTAAACGATAATCATATGTGAATCAGACTGACTTGCGAAATTAAATTTTTTATTAATAATACGTTGTGTAGTTTCTTATACTTTAACTTCAAGAGGTTCTTAGAAAAAGTCGTTTTCATTTTGTCACAACACTTTGGGGCTATATGATGATCGAAAGACAATAATCAGAACTTTTGAAGAACTCCAAAATTTAATGTCACACTTTCTTCAAACGTGATTTGGATATAGATAATTTCTCTATATAGAGTCTGATTTTTTATTTAGTTTTTCAATTTTTTTATAAATAAACAAACATGACGAAAAAAATGGCCATTTTGTCTATTTGACGTTCCCGGTGCTCGTCAATAATAGGAAAGTTGTTACAATCGCCTAAGTTTCATAGAATAACATTAGTTAAAGATGTTCCATCATGATATAATAAACAACAAAATTTTTTATAAACAAATTATTTGATGAAAGTGTGTTTTCTATGATTTTCAATAATTTTACGATTTTTAAAGATATATTGCAAGAAATTTGGATGGAAACAACATTATAATGAAGAAAATTTCTCTTCATTCTTGTTAATATTATAAACAAAATTTAATAAACAAATGCATTATTCAGGCATTTGTCAACAGAAAAATTCGTTTTTTTCTATGTCAATTCTTTTAATTAGGAATTTCATGATAATTTCAGCAAAATTCATAATTTTTTGATAAATTTAATGATTTTTTTAAACAAATTTAATAAACAAATGCATTATTCGGGAATTTGTCGACAGAAAAATTCGTTTTTTCAATGCCAGTCCTTTTAATTGAGAATTTCATTATAATTTTAGCAATATTCATAATTAGTTGATAAATTTTATGTTTTTTGAAACAAATTTAATAAACAAATGCATTACGCACATCATGATAATTTCAGAAAAACTCATAATTTGTTGATAAATTTTATGATTTTTTTAAAAAAATTTAATAAACAAATGCATTATTCAGACATCTGTCGATGGAAAAATTCGTTTTTTTAAATTCCAGTCCTTTTAATTGACAACTTCATGATAATTTGAGCAATATTCATAATTAGTTGATAAATTTTATGTTTTTTGAAAAAAATGTAATAAACAAATGCATTATTCGGGCATCTGTCGACGGAAAAATTCGTTTTTTTTATGTTAGTCCTTTTAATTAGGTACTTCATGATAATTTCAGTAAAACTCATATTTTGTTGATATATTTTATGATTTTTTGAAACAAATTTGATAAACAAATGCATTATGCGGGCATTTGTCGACGGAAAAACTCGTTTCTTTCAATGTCAATCCTTTTAATTGGGAACTTCATGACAATTTCAGCAATATTCATACTTAGTTGACAAATTTTATTAATTTTTTAAAACAAATTTAATTTTAAAAATGCATTATTTGCGCATTTGTCGACGAAAAAGTTTGTTTTTTTCAATGTCAGTCCTTCCCATTGGGAACTCCATGATAACCAGAGACTTACCAATTAAAAGAACTGATATTGAAAGAAAAAAAAACGAATTTTCCCGTCGACAAATGCCGGAATAATGCATTTTTTTATTGAGTATATTTTTTTAAAAAAATAAAATTATTCAACTAATTATGAATGTTGCTGAAATTATCGTGAAGTTCCAATTAAAAGGACTGACAATGAAAAAAACGATTTTTTCCGTCGACAAATGCCCAAATAATGCATTTGTTTGTTAATTTTTTTTAATCATAAAATTTATGAACTAATTATGAATGTTGCTGAAGTTATCATGAAGTTTACAATTAAAATTTATCAACCAATTATGAATGTTGCTGAAATTGTCATGAAGTTCCCAATTTAAAAAATTGTCATTGAAAAAAACGAATTTTTCTGCCGACAAATGCCTGAATAATGCCTTAGTTATTAAATTTGTTTATAATATTAACAAGAATAATCTTAAGAAAAATTTTCTCCATTATAATATTGTTTCTATCCAAATTTTTTGCAATATAACTTTAAAAAACGTAAAATCATTGAAAATTATAGAAAACACACTTTCCACAAATGATTTGTTTATGAAAAATTTTTTGTTTATTATATCATGATGTAACATCTTTAAATAATGTTATTCTATGACACGTAGGCGCTAGGAATAATTTTCCTATTATTGACGAGCACCGAGAACGTCAAATAGAAAAAATGACCATTTTTTTCGTCATATTTGTTTGTTTATAAAAAAAATTGAAAAACGAAATCAAAAATCAGGCTCAACAACTCTCTGGAAAATTTTATTAGCTTTTTTTCAAATTTTTTACGTCCAAATCGGTCAATGTTTTTGGGCTTTACGTTATTTTGAACCAAAAAACTAATTTTTTTCCCACAGTGCGACGTTTCGACACGGCTTTGTGTCTTTCTCAAGACTGTAAAATACAAAAAAGTTTTTGTTGTATGCTAAAAATCAAATACTAACTATTAGTATTAGGGGGGTTACACATAAATTACCTAACAAACAAAAGAATAAATTTCATATTCCTATTTCTCTCAATCTTTCGATAATTGTATCTTATATTTAAATTTTGTATTTTAATTGTCAGAGGCACTGTTCGTGACTTATGAAATTAGATGCCGTCCAAACTGTATATTTTCAATTTGGGATACTTTCAGTTTTGAAAGCATTTAAATTAAAGTGATTTGAAAGTGATTTGCATTTTGATCGCTGAAAACAAGAGGTTTTATAACCCCATGAGCAGGATTGATGACTTTGAGTTGATAGTCCCAAATCCTTTATTCCTCAAGGTTCTTACGATCCCAGAAAAATGGCCTTTGAAATTCAAAACCTCGTGTCCTAATTGCCGCGGTGTCAATTTGCATGATTATGCAAATAGCGGCCCAATTACGCAATTTTATTCATTTTCGGTACTCTTCACATTTTTTACAATATCTTCCACTCTGCCGCTTCCTGAATTCAAATCATAATCATACGAATTAGGGAGTCGTAGATTACTCTAATCGCTATTTGGAGAGGCTTGCTTTTATTTCGAAATAAAGAACCAAACCGAATATTAAAATACAAAGAATCGTTTCGCTTTAACTAACCATAATTATAAAAATTACTTTTCAATGACAAAGACATTAAGAGATTTCCTGTATTCTCAAAAGTCCGTCTTTCCCTTGACTTCAGAATTACAAAAATTGATTTACAGTTGATTTAAAGTTACAAAAATTTGATTTCGTTTATTATTATTTATATTTCTGCACTGTTTAGAAAACTGAGGTCAACGAATTCGACAAGGCACAGGACTAGTGGAGTCTTACGATTTTTTGTGTTATTTTGGTCGTCGTCGAAACGAAAGGCACTGTGCTGTGAATGCAAATCCGCCTAAATTTCCTCGCAACTCTCGAATGAGAATGAGCAATGAAGTGCAGAGCTTGAATAAATTGATATGCATGCTAGGTGTTAGCGGACAAGGTGCGGGAAGGAGAAAGGGGGGTTGTAACCATCATCCTCGAATGCATATGCACAGCTTATTGGTGATTGATGCACGATCGATCATACGTGCGTGCACGTCTTCCAGCACATATACTTGTCCAATCAGATGGATGTTGCCAATTTTATTTACGCAACTGGCTCCAACACATTTAATTTACTCGATTGGATATCCGATGCGCTCAGAATAAATCCCCTCTTGCCATTATTCAAATATTTTATTTATATATTTGTTACACGTGTTATTCAGATATTTTAAACGATTTTTATCTTCGTGATTCGATGAAAAATATTTCTAATTTTGATTGTCTCAACTTGGACACACTTTAGCTTTCCAATTTAACTTATAAGTGATAATAACTTTAGACGCTTTTAAATGTTAATTCTTTCAAAATTGAACGTTTACAAGCTTAAATTTCTTTCAAAATAAAATACCTTAAAAATCTGACGTTTTTAACCTAATATTCAAATCACAATCAAGAAAATGGCAAGGGAGTATAAATTTGAGCGAGAAAAGGTAAGAAAGTTTCATTGGGAGAAGGATTTTAAGTTGCTCTCAGCTCTGTAGAATCTAGAGAGCAAGTGAGAAAAGGAAAAATGGAACAGGAGTGAGGGTGAGACTTCCCAGTGGGAAAATCCGCGGAAAAACGAGAGTGTACGTTTTCCTTGAAGTCCGAGTGGTTTTCTTCGTTCTCTCGTCCCAAGAATAAATTCATAGGAATGAAGGAATAAATATAAATACATTGTTCGCGTGCTTTCGTGAGAGACGTCGATACGCCCGCGTAACTAACTTCACAGAATCGTCTTATTCCTTGACGTGCCTTCCAGTTATTAGCTTATACTTATATTTTTTTTACTTCAGGAAGAAAGAAAAATTAGTTAATATGCGTCTGAATTAAAATCCACTTCTTCAACTGACCGAAATTTAGTGTTTAATTAAGTTTCATTCCTTGCTTTGCTGGTTACTGATTGCTGCGGATGAACATTTATATTAAGTAAACTGTGCAATTAAGACAGGAAATAGAATTTTAATCTTATTTATAGTTAATTTGGAGAAAATTAGAGAACTTGGTAAATAACGTATTGCTTGTTGGTAATTGGTACATTTAATTATATTTAGGGAGACGAAATGATAGTAGAAAACTTGCATATGTCAAGAATTAGGAAAATAGTTATAGCATGCTGTGATGACTATTTAAACGAGGTTCATTTTTACATCGAATTAATACATATCGTATTTAACTTTTTTTTAAATCGTGAGTTGTATTCCTTTTTTTTTACTTATTGTTGTCTATCAGCATTTGAAACGTCAAAAATGTATTATGGAAGATTATACTTATAATCAAATTGATTTTGTATGCAGATGCGAGCCTTTGTAGGACTGACGTCACGTCGTAAAAAGGATCTTTTCTTCTTTATCTTCTGAGTCTAAGAAAAATGAATCTAAGAAAAAAATTTTTTTCTAAATTTTTCAGATGTGAAGTATGAAATTGCAATTTGCATATTTAAATATAGTGTTCAAAACAAACATTTTCAATCAGTTTTGAATAAATAATAAGTACATAAAATTACAAAATTAGCGTTCTTATACACTGAGAAAAAAGATTATTAGATCTACTAGAGAAATACACTGTTTTGTAACAAATAATTGTTTATTCAATTTAATTAAATATTTTTTAAAACAATAAACTTGTACTTTGATTCAAAGAAATCATTTCTTTTTCGACATTTATTTAATTACAAAAAAATGATTTCTTTGCTTGTAAATGCGAGGGAACCAACTCAACTAAATCATTTCTTTGAATCTAAGAACCTACTTTTCTTGAATCCTGTTTTCGCACTTAAAGAAATATTTATTTGATTCGTCCAGAGTTCGATTTTTTAAATTAACCAGGATGAATTGGAGTTATGTATTTTACTTTTGAATCAAGTAATTTATTTTTTTTACAGCGAAAGTTTTACTTTATTTTGAAAAAATGATTAAGCTCATACATTTATTTGAATCAAAGAAATATCCTTTGATTCGAATATTCTATTTTCTTAGTGTATGTTCAGATTCTACAAATCTAGACTGTCAAACATGAAAAAAAAGTTACGCAAATTCTGTATTCTTGTAATTAAATTTTATTAATTATTAAAAGTCCAGTGTGTAATTTTAATGTTGAATATAAATTGATGTAATTTATGTATATTAATGTTATTTTAGTTTGACTTGGAGTTGTTTCTATGCAAATTAAGGTTCATTTACCTAAGGCATCACAGAGCTTTGTCACGTATCGACATTAGGAAACGACTTTCAATAACATTTGCATAATCAGCTGGGTGGTATTTGTGTATCGTTCGAGATGTATTGTGCATGTTAAATCAGTGGCAGGTACGGAATACTATGAGTATGCATTTAGCCCAATCAAAACATTTGAACGTCAGAATACGTTCGCTGCCGGCCAATGAAATTCCTATGCGAACCTCATCGACACTTTCTCAAAGCCAAGAGTGTCCTTGATAGAAGGCCGAAATTCGGTTACATTTCCAACAGGAAAAATAATTTTTCATTCTATTTTTAGATTTTGAATTTAGAAATCAGGCAATTTTTATTCAGGGTTCCTTTAGAATCGAATTGTCAATCTTTGAAATATCTTCCAGGAATGTCGTTCTTAAAAATTTTAAAAAAAGAATCTGTTTCATCATTTGCATAATTTTGTCCTATTATTGAAAATCAGTATTTAATCGATTTAATGAATCTGTCAGATTATCTTTGTTAATTAAATGTTGAAAAATCACAATCCCTTCAAATTTGAGTTTGGGTGCTTTAAAAATGTAAAGTTTATAATTGTGGATCCTTAAAATTGGAAAGCTTATGACTTATGACAGTTTCAAAATCGGTCAATTTTATATTTAAATGCAAAGCACCAACAAATTTTATATTTAAAGGTTTATAATGTAGACGTCTTCAATTTGGAACATTTTGAAGTTCGGACGTGTAACGCTCTTCTTATATCTTCCAAAATTTTCAAAAATTTTGCCAAATCTATTAAAATTCTCTAAAATTCCATACTGATTCATAATCTTTCAGACACTTTCAAAGTTTCCTTAATCTTCACAAAATTTTTCAAAATCTATTTAATTTTTCAATAATATGCTAGACTGTTCCACAATTTAAAATTATTAACATTATTAATATTATTAACATTATTATTATTTAACATTATTTGCATAAAAATTGGTAAATTTAATTTTGAAGGTCTACAAATTGTGCAAAGGATCTTTTTCATATATTTACTGAAAGTGAAAAAATGTTATACAGTATTGAAGATATGAGGTTATAAGTTGCAATTTGCATATTTTTCCAATGTATTCTTGAAATTTCTGTTAATTTTACAGACGATAAAATGGCAAGCTGGAAATATACGTTTACAAGGAACTTTTCTAAATTAATCCAATTTTTAAGGTTTACACTTTACAGGTCAACTAGAATTTTGGAAATTTTGAAAATACTTTCAAAATTCTACGCTTTTGAATGCTTCAAAATTATTCAAACTAAATCCAGAAATATTATTTTTGATCCGAAGTTGGATCAAAACGTTACAAATAATTGAAAACTACATTACTACTACATAAACCTATCTACGAAGTGATTATATAGTTATCAATTGTTTGTAACGTTTTGATCCAATTTCGGATAAAAAATGATACTTCTGGATTTAGTGTGTTATATTTTGAATGTTTGCAATATATTTCAATGTCTGCAAATTCTATTTTGAATTGCAAGAACCATTGAATTGCAAGGATCTTTTCTTCCTTATCTTCTGAATCTAAGAAAAATGCATTCAGTCTTTATCAGATGTGAGGTATGAAATTGCAATTTGCATGTTTTTCCAATGCATTTTTGAAATATAAGATAAGATAAAGCGAAATATGGAAATTTCTACTGATTTTGTAGATGAAAAAAGGGCATACTGGAAATATAAGTTTAGCACGAGCGTTTCCAAGGAAAATTGCTATCTCCGTGATCATGAGCGATGTTAATAGGCCGTCTTTTATACGCGAAGTACAAAGAGCCACTCGGCTTGCTTGCGTGTTACCGTTTCACTCATTTGCCTGGTAACGAACGTCGCCGCCACAGTATACATTTATTTAAATAATTAAACACAAATTGCCCCTTTTCGCGATGTTCTCTTGGGCGCTAGGTACCTCTGCCGATATAACATAACCACCTCGCCGTGGCGCACGTTTGCATGTGAGCGAGCATTCCGAGAATTACTTGCTTGGTATCGGACGCGAAATCTCGTGCGTAAACCATCGAGGAACGACAAGGATGCCTCGACTCGAGTATGTGCACGTATGCCTAGGTATATGGTATATGGTATATAAAATTCAACCATGCATGCAACCTGGTGACGAGGTTCTACATATAATTACGGAACAAAGAGTTACATTCTTAAAATGTATGTTCATTAGCTTGTAATTCTTTATAACTCGAAGATTCATTAGATTAAAATGTAAACATTTTTTATAGCAATGATTTTAATTTCAATAAAAGTTCTCTGTTGAACTCTAGAGTAGCATTGTAAGCAACAAATAAAGTTTCTACTAATGATCAGTCTTAGCCACAATCTTACACTGAGAAAAATATACTTTTGAATTTATAGCATACGCTATTACTATCTGCCAAAAGCAGATGCTATAGATTTCAAGTAATATGCTCTGGAAGTTATAGCTTCGCTGTTGAATTAAAATTTACCATTTTTGAATGAAGGTTTACCGATTTGAGTCAACAGTGGTACTGAAAATTCTATAGTATAATTATTATAAATCAATAGCGTCTGCTTTTGGCAGTTCACAATAGCATATGCTATAGATTCGAAAGTATTTTTTTCTCAGTGTACCATCATCCTTAAATTTAGCATATTGTACGCTGAGGAAAAAATACTTTTGAATCTACTACATGTGCTATTGCGATCTGACAAAAGCAGATGCTATTGCCTAAAAAATAATATACTATGGAATTTACAGTATCACTGTTGATTCAAAAACAGTAAACTTTGATTCAAAACTAGTAGATTTTGTTTCAACAGCGATGCTATGAATTCCAGAGCATATTATTTAAAATCTATAATTCTATAGCATCTGCTTTTGGCAGATCGCATCAGCATATGCTATAGATTCAAAAGTATGTTTTTCTCAGTGTAAGTTTATGGGCATTTCTCTGGTATATTTATATTTGAAGAACATGAAATTTAAATCAAGTTGGTTAATCGGTATTAAGGATATTCACCCCTTTTCGCACCTTAAGTTTTTAAAATAGATTTATAAACTCGGGGAAAATAACCTTAATTTTAAATAGAACAAACTTTAGAAGCGAAATCAAGGTGAGCTATAGAAAAAGATAGTTAAATCTTTTATGGTTTATTTAATATTAGCTGTTTGCGATTTTCTTTCGCTTTAGAGAAAAATCGTAATTCTGATGCAATCTTAATTATTGATAGTATCTTTTGTTCTTTAAAATATTACCTACAATTCTATTTGAATGAATTTTACTAAAAATAAGCTTGTTAGGTAGATCACTTGTTAAATAAAATAGTTAATTAACCATTTGTCTAATGCAAAATTTAACTGTGTTTTGATCAGATCTCAAATAACTAATGTTCAATTACAAAAATAAAAAATTACAAACAACTTTTTTTCTTCTCAATCCCAATTAGATTTCTCTTTTAAAATTAACCGAGGATATTGTTACGGAATTTTTCGCACAACTAGCATACAACAAAAAGAGGGGACGGGCTATTTTTACAGACAATTCCGTAACAATAGCCTCGGCCCATATTATGATGTGCGCTAGTTGTACGGAAATTTCCATAATACTAGATATTGCCTATAAAATTTGTTATATTTAACAATGTATTTATTTTCTTCGATTTTACAAACTACATATTTCAAAAAGTATTAAAATTTGTGGTTCGATAAGGGGGTTCATCAGGGCTAGGACGGTTCTTGAAACAAAAATTAATTATAAGATAAAAAATTGGGAAAGTCAGGTTTCACATAAAACCAATACCTTCTCACATGATGACGAGAATGTAAAAACATCATAGAAGGAAGTTGATGTATAAAAACGACGTCACTTGGATCATTTAATTGTTGTGAATCTCCCAATTATTATCTTAAAATATATTAGTAATGCTGCTTGATAAATATTCTAAGAGAAAAATGTTCACTTTAGTGGGAAAAAAATTGAAAATATAAAAAATGTGATTTTTAATAACAATTATTATAGGTCAAAATTTTATGCAGTTTTTTCAAGTTTACGCCCTTTAACCCTTTGACTCCCGCCCAATAGTTTGTTACCAAAATATGAACATAGGTTCTAATTCATGTGGGATAAAATTTCGCCAAAGGATAACCTCGAAATTGCATTTTTGTGGGAGTCACAGAGGGGGAAAGAAAAATCAAAAAAGTTGCTTTTTTCAAAAACCGCTTAACTGATTTTCATGAAAAAAATATATGTTATAGATAGGTACTAATAAGTCTACTTTTAGAAAAAAATTTTTAAAAATTCTGACAAAAATTGCAGGAGAAAAATTTTTAGAATTTTTCAAAAAATTTTTTTGAGAGTATGCTCTAGAGTGACACCTATTATTATTATTATTATTTATCGGCATTTGGAACTCGAAAGTTCACCATATTTTAAAGAAATATTTCTTAGAATATTTCTAAAATCCCAATCTGAACGGTATCTCCTACACTGAGCCCTAAAAATGATCATTTTACAGAAGTTTTTTGCGAATTTATCGGTGATCGCAAAATATAAGGACTGTAACACGGTTCATTCAATAGATCTTGAGAAGATACATTTTTCAAAATTTGTTTGAACAAAAACGGTTGACTAGTGCAGAAGTTATGTCTCCTGACCCGTATTTGTGTCAGCGGGAGTCAAAGGGTTAAAAATGATCGGATTATAAATAATGAGGGCTCATTTTGTTCATTTTACAATTTTTGAAGCCTTCGCCGCCTTGGATTTATACATTAATTTTTCATTTTTAACTATTAAATGGAAACAATGTAAATTTAAACAAATTTTATAAACAAATACCTGTATTTCGAAAATGAGATACCAGTTTAAAAATCTAAGACGGTAAAGGCTTCGAAAATTGTTAGATGAGCAAAATGAGTCCTGATTGATTAAAATCCGATTATTTTTAAAAGGCGTAAACTTAAAAAATTAATACATTACATATAAAAATTATTACAATAATTATATGTATTATATATTAATAAAAAATATGTATTAATACACAATAATAAATTATATACATTAAAAAAAAGAGAGTTTTATAATAAGATGTTAATTTTGTTTCTCTACTGTTCGAAATATTTTTATTTTTGAAAACGAGAAAAAATTTACCTTCGCCCGGGTTCGAACCGGGAACCTTTCTCATTTCATGCGCTAAAATTAACATCTTATTATAATATTAAAACTCTGTTCAAAAACCTAACATTCTTAATCATGAAAAAGATAATTTTGTCAACATAAAAGACGTGTGGTTAATAAATAAGGGTTAATTTAAATTTAAATGCTTTCAAAATTGGTTGATTGGCTTCAACAAGAAAAGCTTTCATCAGTTTCAACTTCGGAAGTATCAAGTTTGTATTAGGATGTTTGTTTTTTAATTCGAATATTATCAAAGTTAGAAACTCAACTTTAGTGGAATTTAAAAATCTTACAGACTCTATACACAATTTTTTAGAAAAAGAAGAGTAAGAAGCTATTTTTATAAAATCGTTATAAAACTTGATTATATTTAAGTTCCATAAAAATTGAAATATTTCAATATGAAATTCAATTAGAACGAATCACTTATATGAAAGGAGAAACTCAGAATAAGCTGGCGTCGCGGAAGCAAATTGCGAATTCATGAAATATTTCAATCCGCCAATGGACGCGAATCTATTTTGCAATACCACTTTCATTAGAGATATATTATTTATTCTATATTATGTTGAAATATTTAATCCTAATTATATATTTTGTATTCAGTAAATGTTCTTAGAGCTATTAGACTTGCACTATTAATTTAAAT
>JBAGKK010000605.1:150197-184604 GCA_037177015.1 Euceroptres primus | reverse complement strand
AACGAAAAGAAACGTAACGAAACTTTCGTTACATTTCTTTTCGTTCTTTTCTGTATAAAACTAAAATGTCTCATAATTTAGAGGTTCTGCCTCGGTAATTTTATAATATGTATATCAGTAATTTCCCGCATTCAGCTGAATATTTCGCCAAATTATTTTGAATTTATAGAAATAATTGAAAAATATTGAAAAATGACCCTTTATTTCGTTCGGATCCCTGGATTATATTCAGTAAAATTTGTCTTAATTTAAGCAATATTGGTCTAAACTTATTACCACGTTACCTGAACTTCAGAACTGAGTCTTAAATTTAGACAAATTTTACTTAAAACCAAATCAATTTGGCCTAAATTTAGATAAATTTTACTGAATTTAATCCAAACAATTTTAAGGTGAAACAATTTTAAGTATTATTTTTTACTGTTCATATTTACTGTGCATATTTTAAATCTATTTTAAATCAATTTTTTTAAAATCTAGACAAATTTTACTCAAAACCAAATCAATTTTGCTTAAATTTAGACAAATTTTACTGAATTTAATTCAAACAATCTTAAGGTGAAACAATTTTAAGTATTATTTTTTACTGTGCATATTTACTGTGCATATTTTAAATCTATTTTAAATCAATTTTGCTTAAATCTAAACAAATTTTACTTAAAACCAAATCAATTTTGCCTAAATTTAGACAAATTTTACTGAATTTAATCCAAACAATTTTAAGTATTATTTTTTACTGTGCATATTTACTGTGCATATTTTAAATCTATTTGAAATCAATTTTGCTTAAATCTAGACAAATTTTACTTAAAACCAAATCAATTTTGCTTAAATTTAGACAAATTTTACTGAATTTAATCCAAACAATTTTAAGGTGAAACAATTATAAGTATTATTTTTTACTGCGCATATTTACTGTGCATATTTTAAATCTATGCACATTTATCAAGTTTAAAAGGCCTTTTAAAATTTCATAATCAATCTTAAAGTATATTCAAAATTAAAAGATTGATTAATAAAATTTACAGAAAAAGTATTGGCAATACTTGTAGCCTTCAAAGTCTGCAGTGTTACCAACACCTTTTTTAACGATACAGTGCCCTCCAAATGAAAATAGCCGTTTCTGAGTTTCAGATTTGTCACTTGTCACTTTACTGAATCTAAAATAAAACCCATAAATGCCTTTCTAATCGAAAATATGAGTTTTATTTTAAATTCAGAGTGTTTTCAGCATTACTCACATCAGTAAATAATGTTGGCAACACTGCATTTTTCCGCAGTATGAATTAAAATAAAAAAGTGCAAAAAAATAATAAGGTTCAAATAAAATATGAACAAAGAGTCTCATTAGGAGTTGATCGCTTGTTCAGTCTGTGCGGGATGTTACTTCTCGGCATGAGAACAAGAGCAGGACATTGACTTCCGATCGCCGAAAGGCGTATCATATCTTTAAATCAAAGATGAAGTTTAAAAACGACAGAACTTGGCTTCATAACAAAGTATCGCTCTTGTTTTCGACGGGTCATCGATTCCTCGTTAAACGAACATTCAAATCACTCTAATAAGAAACCTGTCCGCGGGCGGTCGTCGGATCGCCGAATCGGAACGAGTCGCCGATTTCGGCTTGCGGCCGATCAGATGTACCGATGTAATTAACAACAAACAATGGCTGTCCAACGCCAGACGCGTACGATATCGTAAATTAATCGATTACACTCGCGGCCCCGTAGAAAACGTCGACCGGTTGTTAATCATCGATGCGTCTTCGTATATTTATTCTCTCTTCGTAAGGATACCTACTCTTCTCCATACCGAGCTGCCTATGAACCGCCTTAAGGATATTCAGCGTGGCTCTAACTACCTTCGTAAATATGGTACTACCTTCGTAAATACGGCACTGTCCAGACAAGCCATCGTTATCGAGTGTTTTACTGTTTATTAATTTCCTGAGATGATAGATCAGTCATGCGATATTCCTCGACGTTTATTACTTGAGGATATTTACTAAATTGTTTTCTAAGTATTTCGTCTATTTTTATCACGCTGGAATTTAAAGATACAACAAATAATTTACGCTTTGAATAAATTGACATTTCCACGTCTTTAAATTCCCAGACTTCTCTTAAAAGGGATTCTAAATTATTTATAGAATAGAACAGAATAGAATAGAACAAAATAGAAGTATAGAAAAGTCTTACAAAATAAGTAACAGACTTATGATAAACATATTTCTTAGATTTATGCTTATAACTTATCAAAATCTTTGTTAAAACAAATCAGTGTAATTAGGGTAGACTTATACCAGTTTTGGCCACCTTAAGACATTTGTGGCCAGGCATATCAAAACAATTTTTATGAAATCACGAATAAAAAAGTTTTGGAATATACGTCATCTGAAACTTTGGAAAAAATAAAATATTTATTAATTAATAATTATACAGGCCGACAAAAATTAACTTTTTTTGTACCCAAAGAATGGACTAGGTGACCCCGAAGGATTTTGATATTCTAAAAACGAATCCGTTGTCTAAATTTTTCCTATAACATACGTCAGGATTTTGAGATATCCTAACATAAAAGTAAAAAAATTGCCAATTTCAGCAATACTTGAAACAATATAACACGAGCAGCGACTTTTTCTCCTTAAAACTGCTTACGTCATCGTTTAGTACTCCTTTTTACCTTTCATTTCCACTTTGAATCATCCTGAACCGATTTTTGTTCTCCGAGATGTGAAAGCGAATATAATTATGTTATTCGATTGAGAAAGGGTTTGGTATCTGAAGGTTTTTGAGTTTGTTGAATCCGAATTTGAGCTCGGATTTACAAAATTCAAGGTGGCAGATCCAATACGGCGGACCAAAATTTTAAAAAATACTTGATTTTGTACAAGACTTGAATTTTGAAAATCTGAGCTCAAATTCAGATTCAGCAAACTCAAAAACCTATAGACACCAAACCCTTTATCAATCAAATAACACAATTTTATTCGCTTTCTTCGCTTTCTTTGCTAGTTTTTCAGTGTGAAACTGAAATGGTTAATATCTCCGAGATATGGCTATCTCGGAGAAAAAAAATAGGTTCGGGATGATGCAAAATGGAAATAAAAGATAAAAAGTAGTACTAAATGATGGCATAAGCAGTTTTGAGGGAAAAAATCGCTGCTCGTGTTATATTGTTTCAAATATGTCTGAAAATGGTTATTTTTTCACTTTTAGGTTAGGATATCTCGAAATCCTAACTTATAGGAAAAATTTGAACAACAGATTTGTTTTTAGGACATCAAAATCCTTCGGGTTCACCTAGTTTGGTCTTTTTGTACAAATTTTGTCGGCCTATATTATTTAAAGTATTGAAATTTATATAAAATGTTTACTGACGGTGCAGTGGCCACAACTGCTACGTCTACCCTACATATTAAATTGGGTAAACCATCAAAATAAATATTATAAATAATAAGTTTATGAAGTAAAGCATAGAGTTCGGTTTTTGGTAAAAGCTATTGCAAAAAACCATCACATTTCTTCATTTCTTCCTATACCATTGTAGCAGAAATATTTAACTTAAAAGAACCAATGAAAAATAATGAAATTATAAAAAATTAAAAGTAAAAAATGAAGATAATAAAAAATTAATAAAGTTAGTTTATGGATAAAAAATTTGCAGTTTAGGCAGCGCATTATAATTCAAAGCATGCCGAAGAAGCGAAATTCCACTTTCCAATTTCACTTTGAGTTTTATTAAGTAGTCTTAATTTTATTCCATTTTTGCATTCCTTATTTGATTCTTCACCAAAAAGTAGGTTGACCAAAGAAACATTTATATCTATATTGAAAAAATTAGAGATGTCGCTATGAAAATTTTGAATTGAAATTTTCATTTTTATTTTAAAAATCGTGAAATTTTGAATCATCAGCTATTCGTGAAAATTTTCGCCATGCAAAATTCCATTAAATTTTGTATTTTTTATGAAGGATTTTTAATTTTTAATATGGATGTGAGAAATTTTTTGAAATGTCATAGTATTAAATATAAAATATTACAAATTTCAAAAAATATCAGTGACTTTAAAGGGTGCGGATACAATATCCTGAAATAATATATCAAATATGAGCGGCTGAAAGTAAACACGGGACAAAAAAAGTTTGTGAGTAAAAATGGAACATAAATTTTTCGGAGTAAAAAGGGAACAAATAAATTTTTCGAATAGAAACGGAACAAAATTTCTTCAGAGTAAAAATGCAACAAACTGATTCTCCGAGTAAAAACGGAACAAACGAGTGCACGGCTGGTGGGAGGGGATGCATGCACGGATGGTGGGGATACACGATGTATCCCATTGGATCATGATATAGGATACATCATCATCCCATCATCATCATCATCCCTTCTCACCAGCCATGCGTTTGTTTGTTCCGTTTTTATTCGGAGAATTAGTTTGCTGCATTTTTACCCTGAAGAAATTTTGTTCCGTTTTTACTCGGAAGATTTGTTTGTCCCCTTTTTACTCCGAAAAATTTATGTTCCATTTTTACTCGCAAACTTTCTTTGTCCCGTTTGTACTTTCAGCCGCTCATATAAGTCTTCTTAAACTTAAATTGTAACTTAATTTCAACAATAAATAATTTAAGGGAAGGCACCGGTAAATTTTTGGTTCATTAAAATTCTGTTGATTTAGTATCTTAACATTTTTTTCCAATACAGTTTCACACGCATATAAAATAAAAATTATTTAGAATTTAAAACTGAATTTTGGGGTAGAACTTCAAAACGCTCTTTCTATTTCCAAAATCAGCATTATTCTGGTGACCTTTTTTAGATATTTTTAAAAATATTTTCAAAAATCTATCACATGGATTTTAAAGTCAATTTTTTCAAGAATTACATTTTTTTAAATACTGTATTTTTGTATTTTAATCAAAACACGTTCTCAATTTTTTCTGGTGTACTATTTTCGATAACAAAACTATTTAAGCAATTCCAACTGCTTAATAATTGTAATTTTTCTAAAAGAAAAAATCTAATTTGAAAAATGTTAATATTTCTACCTACATAGAAATTAGACTTGAATCGTAAATTTTATTATTAATACACTCATCTCGCCTTACTGTGCCGCTTTTTCTTGTGCCGGATTCGCGGTTGTTTACGCTTGACTGCTTTTGTCTCCCCTCCTGAGCGTCCCTTGACGCCCTTCACTGAAGCTCATTGCTGACAGTCAGGGTAGTATCAGAAGTTGTTTACATCGCGACTCTCTGGGTATATACTTTTGTACGTTCAGAGGCTATACCGTACTGCACTGTACGTGTATATGCGGTCCTGAGTGTTGACATAAGAGTGCTCGCTCGTCGCTTTAAATCCTATTCAAACTGGACTTTAATAGCGCCCGCTACTGTACCGACCAGACCCGAGACCGGCACAGTTACGAGAGATGAGTGTACACTATTTCACTACTTCACCTTTAGTGATTACACCTAACTTTTCGAATTATTAAATTTGGTAGATAATATACTTCAAATAAAGTTTGAGTATTTTATGTTAAATTGAAATCTGAGACGCAAGATTTCTTATGTTGAAATTTTCATCTTTAGAAAAAATTACATCATTTCTAAAATACTAAATCTAATGAAATTGTTGAATCTATTATTGATGCAATCGAGAAGGTGTCAAGTCTTCAGGACCCGAGATCTCCTCCCACCCACCACGTAGATGGATGAATCGCTGAACACTTGTCACGCCTCGTTAATTAAGATTCAGTCATCTCCCTCTCGCAAGACCCGGTGCCTCGACTCTGTCCTGCATAAAAGTTGGTAGTAGCAGGTGTAAGGAAAGTTGTTTAATATTTATCCTCTATCGCTCGTTGGCACCTCGAGTGGGCCGTTGTTTGGCCCATTAGAATTCGTGGAGGCTACTGTCAATTCACAGAAAATATTAAAATACGACGCCTCAAGATTGATCGATCGCGATTGGCGCAGATAAGACCATCCTCCCCAAGTGCATTTTTCTGCCTCTTTTGACAATTTCGTCACGACGGACAGGATATGTGAACGTTTTGTACGAATCTAATCATCCCCTCGATCTCCAACTGCTTTTTGGCAAACTTCTCTATTCATCAAAAATATTCGATATTCACGAAAAAGAAATGTCAAATATGCAAAGATCCTTTTTATCCTTGAGATCAGTTCGTACTTTGGCCAAGTAACGATTCAGAGAATCTTGCTTCAGAAAAGTAATCTGAAAACTCTTAGAATCTTTATCAGAATATCTTTATCTGATAAAACGTTTCTCACTATTACAAAATTTAAAAGAGTGTTGCTCAATCTGCCGTGAAATTTGATAACACATTCCTACTTTGGTTTGAAGAAATCAAAATAAAAGCGTCTTATTTTGTGAATCCAAAACAGTTTTCGACAAAAAGAGCATTGAATAAAATTAAAAGTTATGTTTAAAACGTTTCAGTCCTAGCTTTGAACCCTCTTCAATCAATATTTATTGGAAATTCTGAAAAAAATAATACAAAATAATAAAAATACATAGAATTTTGTTTCTATGTATTTATATATAGTGTAGTATATATAAATACAAAAATTTTGTTTCATAAAATTATATTTAGATATAAAACATTAAAACGTTGATAAAAAATAATGTAATTAAAGAAAAAAAAAGGTTGCTCTAAAATTATGAACACTTCAATTATAAGAGACGAAATCTTCAAATTTTATTAAAATGATAATAAACCCAGTTATTTTAATAGACAAAAAAACATACCCATAGATGACGTCAATCCTTACATAGTCCATATATGTAATTTTAGAGCAACCTCTTTTTTGTTACTTTAATTACATTATTTTTTATTAACGTTTTAATGTTTCATATCTAAATATAACTTTATGAAACAAAATTTTGTATTATTTTTCTGTGTACACGATTTGTCTTTTAACAATTCCAAATAAATATTGACTGAAGAGAATCCAAAATTAGGACCGAAACGTTCTAAACACAACTTTTGATTTTATTCAATGACCTTTTTGTCGAAGACTGCTTTGAACTAATAATAAAGGAAGTCGAGACTGACTCATTACAGTCTAATTATGTTGATACATTTTTATTGAGAAAAAGTAAATAAGAAACAATTTTGTTGGAAAATACACACAGGAGACGTAATAAACACTTAATCATTTTCGATATCTTAAAATCCCTGTAAATTCATCTTCTGATGAAAGGATAATTTTAGAATTCAATATTTATTATTTAATGAAGCAGACTTTTAAAGCAGTATCCATCAGATGAGGTCGAGGGAAGGAAGAAGAAATAACTGAGTTGAAAACCGTCAAATAACTATTTTGATGGGAGTAGTCAATCTCTGAGCTGAGAGTAGAGATAGAATAAGACAATAAGGAAAGTTGCCGCATTAGCAGAATGTTCGCCTGAGATGTTTTTATCACCTCTGTAATGATATTTCTCTCTCCGAGGGTAGCGCGAAGTTAATCATGAATACGCTCCTGAGCATTAATATCTAATGAGGCTATTAGCACGCTGGACGCTGCAGAAGGCTCGACCGAGCGTTTATGACACTTGATGACCTACCTGTGCTTCTATTAGAGTCGCTTGATCCTTTTAAGTGAGACATTACTAGGTGCGAGTCGATCTCGTTGGAAGCAGGTTTTGGATACCTTGCCATAAACCATTAAAGATCAGAGCACTTTGATACACTTCCATTTTGTCCAGCTTCCATTCGATAAGTGCAGTTCGTTAAAAAATTCTCTTCATATGTTAAACAAAAGATTCCTTATCATTACGAGGCATAATTTCTTTCAAGAATTTAATAATTGCTTTTGAGACTTTTAAGTATTTTATAAATTAGTTACATTTATTTTAGAATAAACTAAAAGACAGTCAGTTTGAATTAAAATAGTCTTGGAGAAACTTCTTATTTACTTCCCATGCTAATAAAATGATATGTTGGTCAGAAGAGATAAAACTTACTTGATTTAAATAAGACTTTAATATCTTTTATCTGTGATAGTGACTTATAATCGTAATTTATGGCACGTGTCATAACCGCTTAATCACTTCTTGCATGCATCATTAAGAAGAATTAATAGCCATAAACACAAAATGAGAGTTCCTAGGACTGTTTATAAGACATTTATGTAATTCAAAGCCAGGAAGAAATGATTTAATAATTTTAATCAAATGAAATTTCTGTTGCAGATTCGTGTGATCCGACGTTGGAACGACCATATGGTGAGTGCAATTTAAACTTGGGTAATATTTTTTTTTTAAACTGTAAATTTGGGTCTTGAATTTCTGACCTATGAGATTTTTATATTCCACGGATCAGAAGGAATATGCAGTCTATAAAAGAGATAATGCCTTTTGTTTTTCCAGTTTCTCTTTTCATTTTACGATTCTGCAATAAAATGCAAGTCGGTTATCTCGTTCAAAGGTTTATGCATAGACATTTCTTGATCTTGGCTTCTTAGAATGACTACTAGGGATTTCATAATTTGCCCAATATCTTGGAAAACTGCTGACTCGGTTCTATCGAGAAATCAGGAAGCATGAAGACTGGATTCTCATTTTCCAATGTCGCATTTGAGTGTTGCTTTATATTCTATTTGGTACTATTAAAGTACTTAATTGGGTATTCAAAGTAAACTTAATTTTACTGCTTCCTGGAAAATGATAATTTGAATATTTTCATGAGTGCTGAGCTTTTTTTTGTGTTTAAGATAAAATGGAAACCATTCCGCGAATTATGTAAATGTCGCGCAATTTTTGTACAGAAATCTTTTCACACTTTTGTTGATAAATAATCTCATGTCTGTTTCCAAGAAACTTTACTTTAAAAGAAAACTTTTCTTTATTTCCTTCAAATAGAATTGTTAATATAGAAGATAAAAAGATGTTTAGCAAATGGAAAATGAAGAAAAAACTAATTGAAAATAAGATTGTGACGCTAATGGGAACATTTATTAAGTATCTTATGAAACATTAATTCATTTTATTATGAAACATTTATTTATTATATCTTTTGAAGATTCTTCAAATATGTAATGTGTTTTGATCAAAAGCTTAAGCGTCACAACATAAGAAACATTTAAAAAATAAGAACAGAATTCAATAAGATTACCCACAGAATTTTTTTGAAATTCCCAAGGAATTCATGTGGAAGTTTTATAAAAGTTTTCAAGACTTAGTCTAAAGCTTTTATTTTCCATCAAATTTTTATGGAACTATTTTTTAAATACAATTCTCATGAAATTCTAGAAAATTAATAAAAATTTCGATGCAAATATTAAGGAAATTGTTCGAAAATTCTAGGAATGCATTCCGCATAAAATCTTTAGAATGTTTTCCTTTTTGGAAATAAAATTAGAAGGCACTAAAATAATGGATAGAAATTAAAAAAGTTGTTTAAAAAGAAAATTTAAATTTAAATGATACACTGTTGCCAACGATTTGGCTACTATTCAATGTTACCAACATTATTCATAATAAATAGTGTTGGCAACACTGCAACGTTGAAGATTTTCTACTCTCGGTGTAAATTTTATTAAAAAGTAAATGGCAGAAAATGCTATTTAAAATTGACAGATGTGCCTTAGAATTCCAAAATAGTACTTTATATTACTTTAAATTAGCACTTTTACCATTTAAATTGTACAAAGTTTTAACTCTAAATTAGACAGTGACACTCTCCTATTTAAAATAGTACTTTGTATTATTTTAAATGAAGACTTTTACTATTTTAAATAGAAAAGTGTCACTGTCTAATTCAGAGTTAGCTCTTTGTAAAACTTAAATAGTAAAATTGCTAATTTAAAGTGATACAAAGTGCTATTATGGGATTTCAAGGCACATCTGTCGATTTTAAATAGCAGTTTCTACCATTTACTTTTTATCGTGTAGACTCTATAAAATCTTTAAATTGAAAATAAAAACTGGTAAATTAAAATAAAATAACTACACTACTCTTCCGTTTTATTTACCCCCGGAAGACGCAATCCAGGAATTTTTGCCGTTGGTGAGGAGTCCAAGGGGACGAGAGAGCTGAGCCAGGAGCTCAGCGGAGTTTCACAAGTATCGTAGTCACAAAGCGGACAGTACCCTAAGTGGATAATTTCGTCAGTTTCCTTCAGTTCGTTTTCAGTGTTTTGGTTATGCGTTATATATAATAATTAGTAAATAATAACTGAATAAAACTTAAAATTAAAGTAAACGTTAAATTAAACTTATATTTAAAAAATATTTTTCACTCGTGACAAAAATGAAACAGAAATGGTTCATACGGCCCTGACTTCTTTACGTTTAAGAGACCCCCGATTTTCGCGAAGGCCATCCCCAAAACCCGCTCTAAAGCGGGAGAGCAGTGTAAAAATGTAATAGGTTGTGGGACAACCTATTTTTGATGATTGTTTAAGTCCTCTTGATTTTAATTATATCATAGATTTTTTTCTCTGGAATATGTTGAAACTATCAAAATTCTATAAAAAATGAGCCGAGGATGAAGTAATTTTGTCAATTTTTTTTTTTGAAATTTCAAAAATAGTGTAAATTTCCATGTTTTCTTAATCTTAAATGATATCTGAAATAATAAACATTTCTCAATATTCTTAGGCTCATTTTAAAAGTAAATTTCTATAGAATCGCACCAGTTTAAGACCATTTGTGTGCAATTTTTTGCTTGAATGTTGCAAGATGTTTAATTTTTTATTTAAAAATAGTTATTTGCATATTTGTGATTTTTCCTTCGCTTCAGGCAAAAATCGTAATTTTGATTCAATTTCAATTATCAATATCTGATTTTGTTCTTTAAAGGATTCTTTACAATTCTCTTTGGTATACGTTTATATTAAAATTTGTTATTTGGCAAATTGTTTAATTTGTATAATAAAAAGCCGTATAATTTTCAAGTAAAGTTAAGTTAAGTAATTCTAATAGAAACGTACCAAATAGAACTGTAAAGAATCTTTTAAGGAACAAAATCAGCTCTTGAGAATTGAAATTGAATGGAGATTACGACTTTTCTCTAAGAAGAGAGAAAAAACAAAAATATCCAAATAACTATTTTCAAGTAAACAATTACGACCCAAACTATTTTTTTCTAAAGTATCGTTAAGTTTATTTTCTAAAATTCGTTAAAAATAATATTGGCTTTATTCTCCTTGATTTTATAAATCAACATAAAGGTTTTATTAATTTTGCGATTAACTTTACTACTAACCAGTACATCCGTAAGAGAAACAATTTTATTTATGATGTAATTAAAGTTAAGAGGATTTAAGCAACCATCGAAAACAGGTGGTTTTCAATTCTGAACGATAGTGCAGTTACAATAATTTTTAACCTTTCAAGGTAGTTTGAAGGTCCATAGCAACATTTTATTTTTTTAAATACATATCTGAAAAGGTTTGACAATGAAACAATCACTTTTTGACAATTGAACAATCACTATTAATTTTTGAAAATTCCAGAAACTGATTACCGAAAAAACTTCTCTATCAACTTCATTTATTTATCAAGTATTGTTTTGCAATGATTAAAAGTGCCCTTATCTAATCCTGGAGCCACTTGAAAGGATCCGAGAATTTAAACTGCAACAATCCTCGTTAAAAAGCGATACAAGTCTTCCAATTTTCCGTGACGAATCACCAAGGGTTGTGTCGATCCAGCTTCTTAAGTCGGATGTAAACGTGATCCGAGAAGTCGTTCGTCTTCCTCGGAAAGGGACGAAGCAGTGTCGCGGCTCTGGAGTCAGACTTAGAGCAAAAAGTCACGTTGCATCCGGTTGCATCTCTATATGTATGCTGGCATGGTCAGAATGCACCGACTTGTGGAGTCGTAAAATTCAGCGTTATGCGATTCGGGACTGTGTTTTGCTCCTCGAGATTATGATTACCCCAGCGGTGGCAGAAGGTGCAGCAGCCGTGGCTAATATCACGCAATAAGCAAGTTGGGTCCACGGGTCTCTTCTTGAGATTCTCTCTCTGCTTTCCTCTCATCAGGGACATAATGTGTGCCTCCAAAACTCGATGGTGCAAACGACCATCAGCAGTAAGCTCCCGAGTGTGTGAAACCATCAAAAGAGCCGCTTACCACTCGTGCGGCCGCGAATGTGTACAAGTGTCTCAATTTCGTCGACAAAATTTCCTTCTTACCATGGGGAAAGTCCATTCTGTTAAGCTCGTGCGATCATGTCTGGATTTTTTTTAGTTTTTATGTTTAAAAACTTTTGGCATAAAACGTGTTTTATTCTTATCTGTTAATTCTGAAAAAATGGAGAAGGAATTAGGGAACGTTTGAATTACATAATTTGGACTTTTCATTCTTTTATAAAAATTCATCTTGGCTCCGCTGATGTTTTATTTTTAAAGCTAAAATTCAATTTGAACTTATCTAATAAAAGATGAGTGAATTAGATATTCTTTCGTTCCTGCTACAATTTTAAGAGTTGAATTAACTACATGTCAATGAGCAAAACCTATTTAGGCAAATATTTAGGTTGAGATTTAGGTAGCAGAAATTTTACTGTTGCCAGGGATCCCAGTGGTTCATTAATTCAATTTTAAGGAAAATAGATTTCTTTTCCAAAAAAAGGGACTTAAAAAAGGGGGAAGTTTTTTTCTTATAAAAATAGGAAGGAGGCTGTAATTCTCCAGAATCTTTTAAAAATCCTCAAATATCTTAGATTTTTGTCTAGAATCCTCAAATTTCTAAATTTTCAGAATGTTTGGAATTCTACAGAATTTTATAAAATCCTTCATGAGTTCTGGACCTTTCGACAAACTTTTAGAATCTTCTAGAATATTTTTAATTTCAACTCGTAGATTCATTAAATATTTTAAAATCCCAAAAAATCATCTACAATCTAGATTTTTGAGAGTATTTTAGAATCTTTCAGAGACAACCTACTTCTTCCAAAATCTTCCATACACTTCTAAAATCTTTGAGTCTCTTCCCATACTTTTTTTTTGAAGACTTTCAAAAAGTCTGCAGAATTTGAGGAAGATTTTGAACACAGTCTAGAAGATTCTTCGAACGGGTTCTCAAATGATTCTGTAGAATTCTAAAAATTCTGGTTTTTACACACTAAAAAATAAAAATACTTTTAGAGCCAAATTCGATATGGAAATATATCGGGCGACAAAACCATCCGACTTCAGTTTAGTAGATGAATCCCGAAGAAAAGAATTATGATTTCTGAATCAAAATAGAATGATTGTGGATGAGAACAAAATCGAATCTGGTATCATTTTTCAAAATAAAGTTGATCAGATATCATATAGAACAACCGAAGATCATATTAGAACACGCCCAAAAAAGCATACCGGATTGAAAGGAAAGTCTAGTTTTTACTATGTATGTTAAAAAAATTGATTTTTTAACCTCTTTTCCTTAATTCGGTACGAAAATTTGTTTATTTTAAAAAATATTGTTTTATCAGAAAACAGTTTGTTTGATTCAAACAATTTTTTTTATTCAAATAATATTTGTTTGAATCAAAAAAATGTTTTCTCGACTCAATAGAAATGCAATTATATTTTTGATTTAAAAAAATTTCGTTTGGATGTACAAGATTCCAGAAGATTATGGAACATTTTAGAAGATTTTAGACGATTTTAGAAGATTCTGGAATATTCTAGTATATTTTGTAGAATGTTAAAGAATTTCGGGATGATTCTAAAAAATTCTGGAAACGTCTAGAAAATTCTAGAAGATTACGGAAATTTTCAGAAGATTTTAGAAGATTCTGGAGGAGTCTAGTATATTTTATAGAGTTTTGGGATATTAATTAAGATTGTAAAAGATTATTATAGGAAACCCCAGAAGATTCTAGATCTGTCTCGAATATTTATATTTTGAAGAATTTTTAAGATTTTCAGATAAGTTTTAAAGATTCTAGAGGATTTTAAGAAATTTTCGGAGTCTGTTGTAGATTTTCAAGAATTTAAGAAGATTCTGTACAATAAACTAGAACTCAGAAATATTAATTGGTTATAAAAGAGTTTAGAAGCTTTGAAAATTTGAAGATTGTCAAAAATTTCAGGAAACATTGAAAGAGTTTTTGAATGTCATAAGTTTCTATTTCTCATAATTCTTGGAAAATTTCTAAAATTAATATACTTCCGTTTTTGAATGTCATAAGTTTCTATTTCTCATAATTCTTAGAAAAGTAATATCTTAGATGGCAGTCCTATATTGTGATATCCAGATATTAATAATTAAACTTTTTTTAAAATATCTAGTTCTCTCAGTAAAGGCTGCAAGTGTTTTCAACATTATTTTCCGTAAATAGTGTTTGCAACACTGCAAATTAATTGAATCAACGACATTTAAGTTTGATTTCGTTCATTTCTGTCAAGTTATATTCCTCTCGTACCACCACTTTTGCTACAGCAAATTGCAGTGAAAATTCTAGAATAAATCACAAGAATGAGAATATGTACCAAAAAAATCTTTCCCATTCTGAGAAACACAAATTATTCTCTTTTTATGTAGTGGAAAATTGTTGATGATATGTAAGGTTGAAGGGTCGTTGGCAGTAAGAAGTAAATCCTAAAAAAATGATGGTGAGGCATTTAAAGGCGTTGTGGGTGATGGAATCAACAGGTTCTGTTATGAGAGTGTAAAGCGTTTTGAATCCACCCTCGAGGGGTATGAATCCTTGGCGCGAATCTCGTTGTAAGGGGTGACTCGACTGCGGGGGGTCGGTCTGTGGAGGAGCGTGTACATCAAATGGGACGGTGTATCAGGGTTGATTCGACCCTTGGTCGGACAGCCGATTAGGGCAAAATGGAACCCAGCCCCCATGGAAAACTTAAAATAACACCGCTCGATCATCGGACGTCTTCGCCGACAGCCAACAGCCTACTTTCGTATTCCCTCTGTTGTCTCCTACAGGAACAAGATCCCTTCGTATACTCCTGTCGACACGCGTTACCACGTCCCAAAGACCTGCCTCAAACGACACGATTTATCCCGAAAAAGATCGGAATTCCTATTCTTTAGTTTCTCCAATTTTATTCTTTACATTGCTTTTTCAATTAATAATAAAAACAAAATAAAATTGTAGATCATAAACTTAATGTCTATTCAAAAAGAAAAAATACTTCAAAAGTCGATGAAAACTGCTGACTAGGAATAAATCATGTATACATTTGGATTACTTGGTAATTAAGGGGTTACCTCTACTTGTAAGGCCAGAAAAAAGCGATTTCTTTTGAATTTTATTTTGAAAAAACGTGTGCATATTTTTTTATATAAGTTTCTTTGTTCAATAAAGTAATATTTAAAGACTATTTTGTACAATTTTCATGTAAAAATAATTAATTATTAAAAAGTTATAGTTCATGCCGAGGAACACATTTTCAAAAAACATTTTTTCGGTGAGTACTCCTGCTTGGAACTGGATCATCTAAAATCGAAAATAATTTAGTTAATATATTATTTTATCTAGACTTTAATCAAAGAGTTTGAGAAAAAAATTAATTTGAGACATAATAGCGGACGTTGAAGTTGAAGTGATCGACTTTCAATATCACACAATTTACTTTCACACAGAAAACCAATGGAGTGAATTTTGTTGCATCTCATTTAGAATAATTTAAACCAATTGAAATTTTCGTTGTGATTTCATTTGTTTCTAGGTCTCGATTTTGTTGCAACTCAATTTGAGGAGAATTGGGCGTTTCAATGAAGATCGCGGTTTTACTGTGCAATGTCCGCTATTATGTCCCAAATTATTTTTTTCTCAAACTCTTCGATTAAAGACTAGATAAACCAATATATTAACTAAATTATTTTCGATTTTTGATTTTAGACGATGCAGTTTAAATCAGGAGGGCTCACCGTAAAACATGTTTTTTAAAAAGGCATTCCTCGGCATCTACTATAACTTTTTAATAATTAATTAATTTTATATAAAAATTGTACAAAATAATCTTTAAATATCACTTTATTGAACAAAGAAACTTATATAAAAAATATGAACACGTTTTTTTCCAAAAAAATTCAAAACAAATCACTTTTTTCTGGTCTTACAAGTAGAACTTAGTTGTCCAAAAAATTTTTATTATTTTAGAGTTTTATGTTACTCTCTCTCTCTCTCTCTCTCTCTAGAGAGTAAAATAAAAAATTATTACTAAAAATTAAATAAATAAAAATTAATAATAAATTTATTAACAAAATAAAAATACCCAAAATTATTATTGAAACGTTCCAACGTTTCAACAATAATTTTGGGTCCTTCTCAGGGAATATGTAATTTTTGGACAAATCACAAATTTGGACAAATCAAAAGTAAAGAAAAGGTCAAGAAAAAAGAAGAAAGAAAAAAGAAGTCAAAAACCACATCCTCTTCCTTTTTCTTTGTTTCTTCGAACTTGTTTTGTAAGTATTTGCATTGAAAATGGTGTCGGATGGACTTTTAGATTTTAAATACGTCACGGCGATTTAGGGATATAATTTTTCATGTAAAAAAAAAGACGAAGGAAATGAAAGAATCGCCTTCTATTTTATTTCCTCTTCTTTTCTGAACTGCCTTCTTTGATTTGTCAATATTATTCTCAACTTTTTGACAATGACACAGAATACTGTGTCATTGCCAAAAAGTTGAGAATTTTAGGTCTTAGCTCTCTGAATCTGAATTAGTCAAATTTTACTAATTCATCAGTGACTCAATTCTGGTTATGACAATTAGTAGAATTCTTCACTAATTTTCAGTAGAATTCTACTAATTGCCATAGCTAGAATTGAGTTACTGATGAATTAGCAAAATTTGACTAATTCAAATTTAGAGAGTCGTACTTTATTATTGCGGATTTAAAATTATAATAATTACTATCAAATGATTTAAGTATGCTCGAATTTCTAATTTGATGTTAATATTCTTAATTAAAAAACAAGGACAGACTCTGATCTTCTAAGTATTTCTGATAAAATCTATTTTATGGATGAATTTGTCAGATTACTGATCTCAAAAGTCCCTTATCTTCTATTTTGACTTTATTAGTAAATATAGCACTTCAGTGACTATTCACATAGTGGTAATATGAAAGATAAGACAAGTTTGATTGAAGAGAGTTATACGAAATCTGATTAAAAATTTGCAAAACACCTGTGATAATCGCGTAGTATACTTCAATACCTGAAGCACGGGATCTCAAAATCTCAATATTCTTAAAACTATTTTTATTAATTTTTATCCAATGTTAATATTTATTATTATTTAAATGATTAAATAATCTAATTAATCTTTTATATTTTATCAATGGCGTGAACGTGACTTTAATTTACTTCCCTTCTCGAATCGCGAAAATCGAATTAATCTCGCACCCCTTGGGGACCAGTCGAAAGACGTTTACATCCTCTTCTCGACCAAGTGATACATCGACCAGCATGTTCGCCATTTGTCAGCATCGATGCTTCTCTCCAAAAGACGTTAATCTCTTAATTATAAATTCACTTTGGCTTGCTTTCGCCAGCAAGAAATATTTCCAGAAAATCATTCTTTAAAGTTTATTACGATGAACTTTGCTTCGTTATTACTCCATGCAGTGGTGCAAGGAAGTAGGCGTGTTTGCAATCTCACCATGGAATGCAAAATTTATAACTATTCCCGTTATCGATATACCTCTGATAGGGCCTTTAAAATGAAATTGATTTACAATTTAGATATGCAATTTTTACTATGTTCCTATTAATCCTCAAAGTGTTCACACCAAAACTAATTTGTTACATATTATTTCCTTAAATTACTCCTGACCAAAGATTTCAATTCATCTGAAGTTCCAGATTATAGATGGTACAAATCAGCATCTAATTGTAAAAATGAATTATGTTTTGGAAACAACAGTAATAATGAGAGTAACAATTCTATCCTGAGTAAAATTTACCGTATGGCGCTCGATGAGCTATAAATTTCACACGTCAAAGTTGAGCACCCCTTCGATGTTCATTACAGTGTGTCCCGCCGCCGGCGTTGGGTAATCAGGGGTGAGGCGGGGGGTTGTGGCAAGGGGGTCGGGGGCGGTGGGTGACCTCGCCCGAGGCCTTTACCCTTCTTCTCTTCGTCCTTTCTTGTACCTTCTATGTCTCTCTGTCGCACTCGTCCTTCTCCTTTGAACTCTTCCTTCGCAGCTTCTCACTCGCTCATCTTCCCTTCATCTTCATCTTCTCTTCCGTGCACCACGCGTGTTCATTGGACTACCTGGCGATTTTTGCATTTTCAGGATGCGATTCGAATTAGATTAAAGGAAGTCGAATTTTCAGGGTGACTAATCGATTTCTTAAGCCCTAAGGAAGCTTTCTTTTAACCTGATTGGTCCAATTCTAGATTTTCCTGCATTTTCCTATATTTCGGGATATGTCATTTATGTTCCAAGATATCCCGTGGATATGCTATAGATATTTTCTGGATATTTGTGGGATATTGTACGAGGCGGAAATTTCCTGTATATTTCCCTACATTTCGGGATATGCCATTTATGCTCCAAGATATCCTGTGAATATGCTATAGATATTTGCTGACTGTTTGCGGGATATCCCACAAGGCGGAAATTTCCTGTATATTTTCCTATATTTCTGACTATGCCATTTATAAATGGCATATTTCAGGGATATCTCACTAGGCGGAAATTCCTATATCCCTGGGTTATCCATAAGATATTCTTGGACGTTTTTTGAACGTTTCTGAACGTTTTTGAACGAATTTTTGGATATTCAAATGTCTAGAGTGAGATATGTAAAAAATTATAATATCTCATGTTGGATATTTGAATATTCTAGAAACGACTACAAAACATCCAAATATCTTGTGGGTATCTATAGATATTTAATGCATACCTTATGGATGTCCATGGATATCTTATGTCTAAGGATATCTTATGTCTATGGGTATCTTATGACTATGGATATCTTTTGTATCCTAATGATACAAAAATAATCACATTTTAAGGATATTCATAGGATATTTGCTAAATAAATGTATCCTTTTAAAATATTATTAAATTAGGACAATTTGAAGTTGAAATTAGGATTAGTTGAAATTATATCCAATGAGATATATTATTGCGAAATTGATTAAAAGGAGAGAAAAAAATTAAATTGAATCTTGTTTTTTTTTTATTGCATGGGGTTGAAAAAAGGACCTGTTTCCGGAGATTTAGATAATTTAATAGTTGAGAAAGCCCAGTGAATATTTGGCAGGGAATAATGATGGTTAAGAATTTCCGTGCAGGAAATGGTTTTAGCAGGTGGCGAAGATGGTACGGCGGACGAAGAACAAGGCGAAAGTCTCGGTCGGTGGTAGACCGTTAGCGATGGTCGCTTTTTTTGCTCGACTCATTATCTATGCAGACGCGGGTCGTGAGAGAAAAGGAGAGGGTTTGGGGTCAGAATTCGCGAGGAACTGGAAGTTTCAGGACGCGCCGCTGAATAATTGGGATCTGGCAAGGGATATTGGCATGCGGGAGGCGAAGGTTCTCAAACCTAAAAATGTTCCACAAAAAACAATTGTTGAATAAAGCGGGGGAAAAGTTTATTTATGACTTGCATTTAACCATGAGGAAAAATGGTACCAATCCTCGATTCAATCTGCAAATTTTTGGGCACATTGATATTTAAAAAAAAATCTTATCAAGATCATATCTGTGATAAAAATTATCAAAGCTCAACCTTATCGTCTTTAAATTTATAAAAATCTGCGTCAAATAACCTTTATTTGATTTGTTCTTAGTCAACACAACAAAAAGTTATCTATTAAAAACAGAATTTTTCCTCAATTTCTTTCATTACTTTAATTAAATTTTTAAATTAAAGTTAAATTAAAATTTAATTAAAATTAAAATTTAAAATTGAATTCAATCTTCGAATCTATTGGACATTTTTAAAATTTCTTAGGTCCATTTTAAAAGAAAAATTCTGGGCTATTCATTAAAATAATCTTGAAAGTTTAAATGTTGAAAGGTCTTTAAACAGATTAATAATATTTTAAAGGTCTTAAAGCAGATATTTAAATTTTTTTTTTAATGTAAGCTTAAGCTATTTAAGAATAGATGTCGAAAAAATATTTAAATCTTATTTAATTAAATCTTATTATTTTTGAAAGAATTTTACTTCACGGTTAACCGGTCGCCAGATCTAAAACAGTGCATCATCAAATCTGGAGCATATTTTAGTGAATATGAACATTTTTTAATTTCAGAGATATTATTGATTAAAAATTGAAAAAATTTAAATCCTCTGGCTTTCTTTCCGAAATGCATAAATCACTTAACTCAATCGATAACTGTTTTTGGAACGATGTGAACTGTAAAGAAATCGTCAAGTATTATCGATGAAGATTTGCAAGGATTTTCCATCTGAGACAAGCTTTTCTTAGAATCAACCATAAATTCTTTTCTTCAATCTCGATCTGGAGGCACCGCTACGCGGACGTTCCTAACCCGTTACGTACTTCTTTCGTTTTCCGAGAACTCGCGAGCGAGACGCGTTCGATACGTGTGGATGAAAAACGTTAACGCCAGTTGTCGCCGGACAGGTGCTTTCAGTGCTTTTCTTAAGGATTCTCAACAGGAAATGATTAGATTTGGATTTCCTCATTCGAAATTCTATTTAGAAATTCTAAATGTAAAAGCTTTTAACTTTTTCCTCTGAAATTTCAGTAAGGAATTCCAAAATGTTCTTCAATATCTCAAGTACGTAGATTGAAGAACAAGGGTCTCATTTACTAAAGTGAAAATGAGATGGCTTCATCTATCTTATCTTAAAGATCTTTAAACTTTGTCCACTTTCTTCATCCTGTTGGAAGTTGGAACCCTAACCCCTAATCTCTAATCCTAATGTCAGAGATGTGTCGCTACCTGGTAAGAAACCGTGTCAGGCTTGTACCTTCCACCCTTAGTTTTTATTCAGCGAAGGAGTCTCTTCTTCGATGGTGCCATTCAGCAGACTTAGCCCATTAGGAACCTGTCCCTTCGGTCCAAAAGGGGGACCGCTGCAAAAAATTCTCAGGTTAGTTTGTCTCTCATTCAGTTTCAGAATCTTGGATCTTAATAATTTCAGAGCCCTACGCAAATTTGTGGGTCGTCCTGACGCATTTCCTTGAGACTACCTTCACCTGAAGACAGGTATACACATCCGAGAGTTGTCTTCTGAGATTATACATTGGTGGACCCATTAAGTCATTACGATTAGGACTTTGCACTTTGCATTCTTACATTATATTTTATTATTCTTAATATTACACTGAGGCGCTTTAATGCGCTGCACTTTGAATTTTATAGACCTGACGTTCGCTCGTTGGGCCGTGCATGTACTTAACGACCCTCGAAGTAACAATGAAAACGCTACTCTCGCTAACTACCACACTCATTGAAATTTTATTGACGTAATTTTTTAGTAGCCACCTGTCGACTAAATCAGGAGTCAACAATGCGTCTCTCGTATAATTACTCTCACCTCTACGAAAAATTAATGGAAAATAAATAGTGGTACACAAGATATGGACAGTTAACGAAGTGGCAACTGTTTTGGAGTTATTTTTAAAGTTTTAAACCAGAAGCTTGGCCAACAGGAATACTAAATTCGAAATCATGAATGAACTATGCGAGATCTGCGAATCGGACTGAGCCCTATTATTTAGCATAGCCACTTTTTCAACTGCCCTGCAAGTCGGCGGCGCTGTCTTTGAATCTTGAACGATGATGACGATGCAGACTGGGTCTGGTATCTGAGACAACCTTGTTTCATCGAGAGTCGCCGCTACTAATGGACGCCACTTCGGCCCAATCGGACGCTTCATTATTGTAATTTGACTTCTATTAGTCGGACCGAGTGCTCGATCTCGAAACGGTCCAAGTGGATCATCATGCTTCATAATCATGTGTGACTCGAGGACACTCCTTCCTGATTCACCCGTTCTCAATATCCGCTCCCATACGACTACTTTCCCACCAGCCTTTTATAATCCATTTTAATATAGGCACTATGTACCTTTTTCATCATCATTTTTTTACATTATCATTTTCCTTTCTTCTAATATTTTAAATACCACTTTTATTGTTCGTATCACCTTCATGTTTACCGATATCAGTATATCTTTCTACTTTTCTTTCTCACAATCCATAACATATATTGTTATCATCTTTGATATTTATTACCTAATTTTATTACCTAATGTAAATAGGATGTAGGATATACTTGATCTCTAAATTCATCTTTATTTTCTTATTGACATTCTGGATTTCCCATCGTACTGACACTGCAACTGAAGTTCCTAACATATATCGTTGCAACGATTTTTTAAAAGAATTTTTTCTCTTTCAACCTTTCAACGAAGTGAATCACAACCCCTACCTGTCCCAATGATTTATTTCAGCCTTCTTCCTACAACTCCTAATGACAAAATTAGTTTCACTAGGTACAAGAGAATGACCGCCTGAAATTTAATTTACGCTTGAATACGAGTGAAATAATTAACCAGTTTTACTAAATTTAAAGAAATTTATCCAAATGCCACTGAATGCAAGTTGCAAGGTGAGTTCACTTGAGGAAAATAAGGCTATGAGAAATAAATAAAATCGAGGAATTAACCAATCTTGAATTAAGGAATACATTTCTTTTGAAATTCATTTGATTCACTGAATTCAACTGAATGTAAGGTGAATTCAAAATGAATTCAAGATTTAATTGTTAAGATTAATGGGTAACTTGGATAATAATAATAAATCCTTTAAATATAATAAATTTTAAATAAATTCACTTGATTCAATGAACTCAGCTGAATGCAAGTTGAATTTAAAATTAATTCACTTAAATTTTATTAAATTTAAAGGAATTTATCCGAATTATTCAAGAGAATTCAGTGGAATTAAATGAATCAAATGAATTCCAGCTGCATTCAAAAGAATTCACTTGATTAAAATGAATTCAACTAAATTTAAAGTGAATTTAAGTGAAATTAAGTGAACTCACCTCGAATTTCAGCGGAATGAAGTGAATTTAAACTGCTTTCAAGTGAATTTCAAAAGAAATGTACTCCTTAATTCAAAATTGGTTAAAAAGGATAATAATAATAATTCCTTTGCATTTAATCAAATTCAAGTAAAATTTCAGCTGCATTCAAATAAATTCACTTGATTCATTGAATTCAACTGAATACAATGTGAATTCAAGTGAATTCACTAGTACTGTGCAAATTTACTTCGGGTCAGGTCCGGTAATTCATCGGGTTGAAAACCCCGGCTCGAAAACCCAACCCGGCCCAAAAACCTGAACCAACCAAAAAGTTCCGTTTGAAAATTTCCAGAAATTTCTATAAATTCCCGGTAACTTACCATAAATTACCGGAAATTTCTGGATATTTTTAAATCTAACATTTGGGCAGGGCGGGCTTTCGGTCTGGGTTCCGGACCCGAAACACGATTCGACCCGTCGCACAGTGGGAAAAAATGACTTTTTTCGTTCAAAATAATAGGAAAATTGTTGCAATCTCCTGCATTTCATAGAGTAACATTAGTTAAAGATGTTTCATCCTGACATAATAAACAAAAGAATTTGGTATAAACAAATTATTTGTTGAAAGTGTTTTTCTATAATTTTCAATAATTTTACGTTTTTTTAAACTATATTGCAAGAAATTTGGATGGAAACAATATTATGGAGAAAACTTCTCTTAAGATTATTCTTGGTAATATTATAAACAAATTTAATAAACAAATGCATTATCCAGGCATTTATCGAGAGAAAAATTCATTTTTTCGTTGTCAATTCTTTTCATTAGAGACTTCATAATAATTTCAGAAAAATTCATAATTTGTTGATAAATTTTTTAATTCTTTTAAACAAATTTAATAAATAAATGTATTATTTGGGCATTCGTCGACGGTAAAATTCGTTTTTTTTTCAATGCCAGTCCTTTTAATTGAAAACTTCATGATAATTTTAGCAAAATTCATAATTTGTTGATAAATTTTATGTTTTTTTAACCAAATTTAATTAAAAAATGCATTAATCGGGCATTTGTCGACGGCAAAATTTGTTTTTTGTCCATTTGTAGTTTTTTAAATTAGGAAGTCCATGGTAATTTCATAAACAATCTTACTTAGTTGATAAATTGTCTGATTTTTTAAAACAAATTTAAGAAACAAATGTATTATTTGGACATTTGTCGACGAAAAAATTTGTTTTTTTTAATGTCAGTCCTTTCAATTGGGAACTCCATGATAATTTCAGCAACATTAATGATTGTTATTTATCATTTGTTTAATAACAATTAATTAATTGTTTAATAATCTCACTTTATCATTTGTTTACCAAATTTGTTTTAAAAAATCATACAATTTATCAACTAAGCATGCGTATTGATGAAATTACCATGGACTTCACAATTAAAAGGACTGTAAATAAAATAAAAACGATTTTTTCCGTCGACGAATGCCCGAAAAATGCATTTTTTGTTAAATATGTTTAAAAAAACATAAAATTAATCAACTTGTTACGAATGTTGCTGAAATTATCGTGAAGATCCTAATTAAATAGACTGACATTCAAAAAAACGAGTTTTTCCGTCGGTAAATGCCCGAATAATCCATTTGTTTATTAAATTCGCTTTAAAAAACCATAAAATTTATCAGCAAATTATAAATTTTGCTGAAATTATCATGAAGTTCCCAATTAGAAGGACTAATATCGAAAAAAGCTAATTTTTCCATCGACAGACGCCCGAATAATGCGTTTGTTTATTAAATTTGTTCAAAAAAAAAAAAAAAATTTATCAACAAATTATGAATTTCGTTGAAATTATCATGAAGTTCCTAATTAAAAGAACTGACATCGGAAAAAACGAATTTTTCTGTCGACAAATGCCTGGATAATGCTTTTGTTTATTAAATTTGTTTACAATATTAACAAGAATAATCTCAAGAGAAATTATCTCCATCATAATATTTTTTCCATCCAAATTTCTTGCAATATAACTTTTAACAAAACATAAAATTATTGAAAATTATAGAAAACACACTTTCAACAAATAATTTGTTTATAAAAAATTTTTTTGTTTACTATATCATCATGGAACATCTTTAACTAATGTTACTCTATGAAACGTAGGTGATTGCAACGATTTTCCTATTATTGACGAACACCAGGAACGTCAAATAGAAAAAATGGCCATGTGTTTCGTCATATTTGTTTATTTATTAAAAAATTGAAAAACTAACTAAAAAATCAAGCTCGACAATTCTCTGGAAAATTTTATCAGCTTTTTTTAAAAAATTTTTTATGTGCAAATCGGTCTATATTTATTGACTGTGCGTTATTTTGAACCAAAAAAGTCATTTTTTCCCACTGTCCGTCGGGTTTTTAAAAATGTTCCACGTCACTAGAATTCACCTTATATTCAGCGGAATTAAGTGAATCAAGTGAATTCAAGCTGCATTCAAGTGAATTTCAAAAGAAATGTACTCCTTAATTCAAGATTCGTTAAAATGGATAATAATAATAATTTCTTTGAATTTAATAATATTCAAGTGAATTCAAGTTGCATTCAAGTGAATTTCAAAATAAATATACCCCTTAATTCAAAAGCAGGGATCCGAAGGAAATTAAATTAAGAAAATCCGACGTAAAACTTTGATGACACACAATTTCGACATTGGAACGCGGTGGTTCTATAATATTGCAGCACTTTCTGATACTCAGCTGAATATTTAGCCAAACTATTTTAAATTTCTATGAATAATTGGAAAATATCGAAAAATGGCCCTTAATTTCGTTCGGATCCCTGTTCAAAAAGTTGATGAACTTCACAGAAAATCCCAACGTATCATTTTAATCGGCAGCAAAATAAGAAATCCAAAAGCAGAAGACTGTGACAATAGAATAAATGATCCTTTTCAAATCACAATAATAACGCTGCAAATTGAAATAGTATCCCACGATTTACTGTGTCCTCAATTATGCATGTCTTAACATTGTTTTTTTCTTCTACTTATACATATATTATTATGAATACAATAGTTTCCGCATACATTCAAGCGCGATTTAACGCTCTCAGTTTCCAGAAAAGCAAACCGCCCTTGAAATCGCATACGCGAGGCAAATCGCGTCGCGTTTCGATGTCCCTGCAGAAGCAATCAAAGGAACAATGACACTGTAACCGTACAGGTTTACGGTGGACATTGTGCGTGGGATTGGCCAGTGGCCTCCAGCTCGATCTCTTCGCTTCTGGACCAGGTGTATGCATCGTCATGTGCGCGAGAAAGTGAGGTTAGGGCTCGTGTACACGAAGGTCGTTACGAGCTCTCAATGCACACATTGGAGTCCTACCTCTTGCGCATTGAACGCGTGTTTTGCGCGGTTATTGCGCCTTTATTACACCAGGGATGACGGCTATTTACGACTTGCTGGAAGCGCCATCAAAAACCCGGTCGTGCAGTGGCTTCACGGGCATACACTGACTCTTACGTGGGAACTGAGAACCTCCGTAGGGCCACCACTGCATTTCTTAACCCCTTCCTTTACTCTCTTTCTTCCTCTTTCTCTCTTTCCCTTTTTCTCTCTTTATCTCTTTCTCCCTCTACTTCCACTTCGCTTTACCCTACCACTTTTTGCCCAGCCGTCACACCCGATGCTTATTAAATCCTTTGCAAAAAGCACCACCGAGCGTAGCTGCGAATGGACCTTAACTGATTCCTCTTCACCCACTCCATGATCCTCAATGCTCTTTCTCAATGTCGACTTTTTTGCTTCCCTTCTTGCCTCCAAAATTCAAAGTCTTTTACAGCCATCTCTTATTGTTTTAATTTTTTCTTCAATTCCAAGGAGCAAAAAGTCAGGTTCCAATTTAAATTACCGGTACTTTTCGCCTTTACACTCATCGGTACATTTTTCCCCCTCTTCGCGGAAGAGAGCAGAGTCTATAAACATAAATTACGGAACGGATTGCGCGCGCTCGAGCTGTTGCGGTTTCGGACGATCCCGAGCAGCTTGGATTGAACCACAAGGTACTATTACCGAGCTCGGTCATCCGGCAAACGACTATTAATGATATTTCGTGTTGGATCTGCATGTTTCGTTGCCTGCCTCTCCTTTCCTTTCTGATGGTAAAAGGTGCCGCTGGACCTCGAGTTCGATGTAAGAACAATCAGTAGGATTCTCTTTTACTTTGCCTTGAATTTTAATATGGTAAGAGCTCGTACATCTTAATCCAACACTGAACACAATATCGGGCAGTGTAAAAGATAATCGAACACTAATACCTCAACAACTTTATTCCAATTCCATTCTTTCTTTATTATTTCCATTTTAATCATTTATTATCTCGGTGGTTCTCATTCAGATCATTAAATGATAGATTCAATTAGTTTGATGAGATTTCTGAGGAAGACGTGGAAGACGTCATATGATTCAAATGAGACAATTAAATAGCAGAGGCAATGAAATTCTAGTGGATTCAATTAGTTTGATGAGATTCTTGCTGAAGATGTTGCCGTCATCGACTCGTGGTTTTAGGAGGCAGGATGTGGAACGGAGTTAGGAAGTCAAATGAGTCAAAATGAGACAATTAAATACTAGAGACAACGAAATAAGCAGATTCAATTAATTTGATAAGATTCTTCAGGAACATGTTGCCGTCATGGAGGCTGGTATGATCATCGACACGTGGTTTTAGGAGGCAGGATGTGGAATCGAGTTAGGAATTCAAATGAGTGATTATTGAGTTTTACTGCAAATGCGTGCCGACGGAGGGAGGTGACGAACACGTAAATTACAAGATGATTAAAAGTAAAATATGGACGAGATTGTTAACTGTGGTCGTTGAAATTGTTACGACGCCTTCCTAAGCTTAACGATGCCACCCTGTTATGCTCACTGATACCAGAAACTGCTTAAAATCTCGTAGCACTGAGGATTTCCGATCTTTTTATACTCCTTATTAGGGAAATTTTTAATTAAATCAACAACTAGCGTAATTTTATTACTTATTGTTCATTTGATGTTTTCCAACACATGCTCCTCATTATGTATATACTCTCCATCAGTCTTCATCAGATGAAATCTTCATAATTTCTCATCAAATGTTTTTCATGATACGTTCACTAGTTAAGTAAAAAACAATAAAAAAAGTTTATTGTATGATTATTTTAATATAAAGTAGAGCAAAGACAAGTGGGTGGACTTTTATTTTAAATTGAGAACAGGGTTCATCGTTCTGCGAGGGATGATAAAAAAAAAGAGAAACCCCTGAGTACATAGCAATCGTACGAAGCACAGATACACAAATCAGACTCTTAAGCCGATCAATTAAGCGGCAGGTCGCCGATCTGCCGCGCATTATAACCTGTAATTATATGTAATTAAATATTGGTCGACCTAACTTCAATTCAGAGGGGTGTGTTCTCATCGTTCTTCTCTTCTTCGTTGTCGTCTTGTTTCTCTTTTTGCCTTATTTTTAGTTCTTTTAACTCTCACTCTCTATCGTAACTTGACTTTTCAAACTCGTTTCATTTTAAAACTTGTTTTCGAGGTTGTTCCTTTATTTGAAAGCTCTAATTTCCAATAAAAGAAGAGTGGTGATTACTAAACTTAAAAATCTTTTAAGATGATTAAAAGTACTGCTGAAAGGTTGATTCCAATTTTTCAAAATGTCTTCTTTAGATGAGGAATTGAATTCCTGCAAATTGCTGCAATATTGATGTTGCTAAATTAAAGAATTCCACAATTCAATGAGTTCCAGGAAATTCGGGTGAATTCAAGTATATTCGAGTGAATACTGCTGAATTTAACTGAAAACAACTGTATTTAAGAGATCAATTAAATTCAAGTAAACTTCAGATAAATTCAGCTGAATTAAACTGAACTCAACTGGACTTAGTTGATTTAAAGTGAATTCAAGTAAATTCAATTTAAATGAATAATTGAATAATATTGAATTCAACAAGTGATCAATTAAATTCAAGTGAATTTGAGTTCAGCTGGATTTAACCGAACCCACTCAATTCACAATTTAATTTATATAAATAATTGAATTCTGCTGAATTCAATTGAAAACAACTGTATTCAAGTATTCAACTGTATTCAAAAAAATGCACTTGAATGCAAGAAGATTCAAGTGAAATCAACTGAATTTAAATAAATTCAACTGAATGCAACTGAATTGAATTGGATAAAACTTTATTCAAGTGGATGTAATTGAATTCAAATTAATGCAAATACCTTCAAGTGATTTCAACTAAATTTACCTTTAGAATTCAAGTAACTGGATACAACGATAAAATGTATGTATGTTCAAAGTGAATTGAAGTACATTCAAGGCGAATACTACTAAATTCATCTGAATACTATTGACTTTAATTTAATTAAATTAAATTCAGTTGAAAAAAGACTGTGGATTTAAAATGAATTCTTGCGAATAAAAAAAGTGATTTCAACTGATTTGACTAAATCTCAACAGGTTGACTAAATTTAAGTAAATTCTCGTTGAATTAATATTTCTGAACACAAAAAGATTAAAAGGAATTCAAGGTTAGTTAATTAATTTTTTTCATATGAATTAAAAGGAATTAATCGAAAGTCAATGTCAATTCAGCAAAATATAATTGCTTCTAAAGTGAATTCACTTAAGTACGACTAAATTCAAATGAACTCAAATTGAACTCAATTCAATTGATTTTTAGGTGAATTAATTTTACTAAATTTAAAGGAATTGAACCGAATTGAATTTTAAATAATTTAATGAACTCAAAATGCATTCCAGATAAGGGTCGTTGCCAAAAAATTGTGAAATGATTTTTTGAATTAAAATCCTCAGAACTAGCTAAAGTATTTTTTTTTTCATTAATTTTGATCGAAAGTAAAACGAAAATACCAATTTAAGAGATCACGAATCATTTTTGTACTGGAGATAAATATTTTACTTGTTAGGAAGGTTACCGAATGGACATTCAATAAGCGCAGAAGAAAAAATTTCAAAATTATTTTTAAAATATGTAGAGTGGTGATAGAAAATTTTTAAAATATTGTAAAAATTTCTTTTTCCGCACTTTGTATGACCGAGCCTCCAGATTTTCGATTACAGTTTTATTTAATTAACACTTTATAAAAATGGGTTTTTATACATAAAACATACATAAAAACCGACTGGACATTATTATAAATCGCACGGTACATAACTTGCAGAATTTTTTGAAAGTTGTGAACAATAAACATGTTTCTGCTTATACGAGCACTTGCGTAGGACTAAAATTAGTGAGTTTGTGATTTTTAAATAGATTTTTAAAGCGATTTTTTCCGAATTCTAATCTAAAAATGAGGGTTACTGAGTGGACATGAAACTTCAGGGACAGACTTCTAAACATTTATAAACATCTTCAAATCTAAAATATTTATCCCTTTTCATAGTTTTTAGATTCTTTAACTTAATACAAATGACTTGCATTATTTATAAAATTTTGCTGTCATTATTTCGCAATTTTAGCTTGTGAATTTGTACTTGGGGATAGGTTACCAAGTGGACATTTTGGATATATTTTAATTTCCCATTTCTAAACAAAGGCACCTAAAAAATATATTAATTAATGAAAATGTATAAAACTGTCGGGACTTGAATTTCACAATTTTTTGGCAACGACCCATAAATTCAACTGAATTCAAAGGATATCAATTGAATTCAATTGATTTAAAATGAATTGAACTGAAAAGAACTGAATAATTACTATCTACTGAATTCAAGTGAATTCTAAAACAGAATTGCTGAACTGATTGAATTTAAAACAATTGAATCTAAAACAGAAAGTGTCTGAACTGATTGTGAGTAGTGATTAACTCCTTTTGATGATTTTTGGTTTCAAATAACATGAAGTTAATATTCCACGAATAGAGAAGCTCAGTTTAGTTTCGTTTCTCACGAGAGGCGCCCCCGGCACATTGAAATCGCCATCCTAGTGGACAGGAAACGAATCGGCGTGCTTTTTACTTTTTCCAGTCCGATACTGTCTTCCAGGAATTCATTAAAATATCAGCGTCGCTCCTCGTCAGCGCGAGGATGTAATGATAGCGTTGAATAGCGTGCCGCTCAGATTTATGTGGCCAAGGGCTTCAGGTGGGTGGCTATATACCCGCAGGTATACATACATAATTACTCGCCACGCTCGGGGAAACGCTTTTGCCGCACGGTTCCCAAACGGGCCAACCGAGAATTTTAATTTACTGATTTATGTCTCTTCACAAAGCAGCCGGTCCTTTGTCGGGAAAAATCGCACCAACGCCCTCTTCATTATCTTCAATGATGGAAAATCCACCCCTTTTCTTTAGCCCACACACCAAGTCCTAAATTTGTTAATGATTTATACATCTCAAAAAATATATTCCTGTTCAATTTAACAATATAACAATTGTCACGCCAAGTTTGTACAATTTACACAAACTTTTATTATTGAAAAAGATGATGGACTAAAGGGGATGTTTTATGCTCACACGAGGGTGAAGAAATGGACCACAGGACCAAAATCCTATTTGCGAGGCAGACTCCGTTTAAGCATTGCATGACGTTCGTCTATTTATCAAGTTGTATCATCATTCGCCTTTCTCAGTCGCGATGCCGCCCCCTTGGGCGATTTAATCTAATTTGTATCGCCCTTTGTTAATCGCAGCGCTGCCCCATGTTAATTTGTCCTCGCCACAAACGGGTCGAGTTCTTCAACAAAATAAACTACCGTTCGTCAATGAAAAAGATGACGGCTTCTCTGAAAGAAAGAGTCGTTATGGACGATCTAAAGATCTAAGCAATCTCGAGAGCACAATTATGTCATCGCTACATTGTTCGACCGCAATGATTGTTCTTGTCTTATTCTTTCCTAAGTGCCTCATCAACACTGTGTCTCATCATTTCATGTTCATCCAAAAGATATCTCCAAATCATCTCTATAACACATTATCTCGACTGTCTCGAAGAAAATTGTCTTAACGAAGATTTCCGAGTGCAGAGTGCATTAACTTTATTATGCTTCGCTACAGTGTCGAATTTCCATTTACTAATGCATATGATGCATTCTCTCCCAACTCAACGCACCTCGAATTTTCAACCTTTACCGATCCTCCTCAAACTTGGCTTTTTTGTAGCTCTATATGTCCGAACTTTTGAGGCAAAACTATTCACCACCATAATGCATGGTTATCGTGATATTGGTCATGGTAGTTTCATCACTTTCATGCACAGAGCATTTTTTATTTGCATATTATTCTATACAGTCTAAACCAAATTAACTTTATGTTTAGTGGTTTAGAAAGCTATTTTAATAATCTTTATGACAGTTATAATCATTTTATAAATAATTATTATTTTAGTCTCTATTTCTCAATTAGTAAACCTTATTTTAATGGTTCTCCCAGGAGTCATCACCAAATTGAACTAAATTAATTTTAAAAAGAAGTTTTTTATTATACTTTTTGTCTATTTGTTACTATTTGTTACTATTATACTATTTGTTACTTTTTTACCCTCGAAGGAAGAAGTGGACAAATCCGTCAATGCTGAAATATTAAATAAAATAATTATTTTATTTAAAAAATAATTAAACAGAATTGTGAATATAGTCTGTTTCTATCTAACATCACTGCGCGTCAAGTATTTCCAACTTCATTTAAAACAGATAGAGTCCCGCCGCTAGAGTAGAGGATATATTTCCTCGAAATATTTTTGAACCTTCGCCTACTCTCTTTCACACACTACTAGATTTTAAATAACCACTACAATACCGTAAAGTGGGGCTATTATGTACAATTTTTACGTATTTTTCGAGATTTTTTTAACTTTACGCCCAAGAAAAATTTTTTTCAGCTTTTTCATTTTACGGACAGAGGACTCAATTCAGAAGAGAAACCAATAATTTCTAGATTTTTAAAATAATTTTCTACTTACTAATAATAATTGTTGAAAAGTTGTACTTTTTGTACCGTCGATCATCTAAATAGGTACAACTATTGTTTTTTTATGTTTTGAATGAATAAAAAAATGTTTCAATGTTTAACTTCTGTTTAGAATTTTTACTTAACTATTCAAAAATACTTTCTGATCATCAAGTATGAAAAAAATTTAATTAAGAAATTCAGATTAGTTTGAGAATTAACGAAGAGAAAAAAATAAAACAACTAACATCAACATTAATATTAACAAAATATATTTTTAGAAGGATCTATAATTTTTTTAACATCCATCTAAGTTTCTAAGGTCATATCTAACCATTTAATTTACTGGCCACCCCCAACTGAGCAATTTAACTGATCTATAATCTATCTAATTTGGAAGCAAAACAATTAGCTCTACATTAAAATAATAATAATTACAGATAACTTTTTAAATATAACATTTTCACTTATGTGCATATTTCAGGAACCTTTCACTATTGTGTCCCTTAAAGATATCTAGGTAATTTTAAGAAAAAGCAAATTAATTTTTATTTTAAGAAATATATTATAGTGTAAAATATACTGCACAAATGTGCAGTAAACAGATTTATCGATTAGATCAAAAGTAATTGAAGTTTGAATGTTCGATTTTTAATGAAGTTAGCTTGTCCCGATCTACATTTTCATATGCTTTTTATGCTTAAACTCTATGATAAAATAAGATAAGGCTATAAAACAAAATATCTATTTCAAGCTAATTAATGCAGAATCATATTTATTTACGAGAATCTGCATTTTATTCAATACGAACTAAGTCACAGGCTTCAAAAGTATGTCCCTCGAATTTTGACATTTCGACCGTAACGCTTATATTTTCAGAGTTTTTGTAAATAAGCCAGCTCGCACGCGATAAAAACTTATTGAAACTCAAAATCTAAGTAATAGTCACTCATGATACTTCTTGAAATATGAGAAGTTTTGGAAAAGTTTATAAATACCTTTTTACGGTTGTTCTTCAGCTTTCTCTGATAGTGTTTAAGGAACAAATACTTAATTGCTAACTTGTAGCAGCAAATTATTAATCGTTACGGTCGACCATAACGGATAAATTAAAAAATTAAAATTCGTTCAATGTGAAATTACTGATTTACATGTCTCAAGTGACGTCACGCAAGGAAACTATCATATTTTTGGTTACGTCAAAGATAATAATTTTTAGCTTTTTTTATTACATTTTTAACTAATTTTTAATTTTACATCTTCACAATCCTTAAATTTTTCGTAAACAATTACTCAACTAAGTAATTTCCTTTCATAATTTTATTTTCATTTTCTAATTTTCAAATTTTCGTCGACCCAACTTCAAATGTTTTTAAACATAAATGAAATACCGACAGATCCGCTTCTTTCCCAAACTAGATTTTTTATTCTTTAATAACGATTTTAAGACAATAGTTATTGTCTGTCCAACTGCAAAATATGATTTTGTAGGACTTA
>JBAGKK010000605.1:137977-150097 GCA_037177015.1 Euceroptres primus | reverse complement strand
TACGCAATATTTAGGATTGCGCACGTTGTGTTGAAAAATAAAGTACGTAACTACGTGCAGTAGAGTGATTTTCGTCTTGCATGAATTTCCCACTCCTTTCGCTCGTGTGAAAACATCATACGAGACGAAAATCACTCTACCGCACGGCGTTACGTAATGTACTATTCAACTTAGTTTTCTTTTTTTGAATAAAATAATTATTTTATTTAATATTTCAGTAATGACGGATTTGTCCATTTTTTCTTTCGATGGTAAAAAAGTATAATAAAAAAAACTTTTAAAAACATTTTAAAACATTAAAAAACATTAAAAGCATTAAAACATTAAAAAACATTCGAAACTTTTAAAAACATTTTAAAATTAATTTGGTTCAATTTGGTGATGGCTCCAGGGAGAACCAGTGAAATAATGTTTTCTAATTGAGAAATACGGACTCAAATAATAATTATCTAGAAAATGATTATTACTACGATAAAGCTTATTAAAATACCTTTCTAAACAATTAAAATAAAGTCAATTTGGTTTAGTTTGCATAGAATAATATGCGTTTGAAAAATACTCTGCGTATGTAAATGGTGAAACTTTTCATACGCTTCAAAAGTTCGGACATATGGGGCTACAAAATAACCAAGTTTCAAAAGAATCGGCAAAGATTGAAAATTCGAAGCGCGCTGAGTTGAGAAAGAATGTATCATATAGTGATGCATTCAAGCGAGATCTCGTCTTTCAAGATCTTGTTCGTTAAGACAATTTTCTTTGGGTCAGTCGATCTAACGTTTTTCAATGCTTCGTTAATTAATTTTGATTCTCTGGTCCATGAAATCAATTACTGAATTATAAATTCCACTCTAATTACAATTATTCAATTCTTGAGGATTGAACGATTAAGAACATTAATTCGAATAAGACAGTCGTATAAATTTGATCAGGCTGCTTTCTTCGTTTCATCGACTGCAAGCGCGGACAGAAAAGGCCACGCGAGACTACCACCCGTGCTGATCGATGGTTCAATGAAGCACGTATAGAAACGCGTGTACTCTCGCTTCGGAAGAATCGCGGGTGGCGACAGTGGGGGGTTTGGGCACATATTAAGCAGCATTATTTATCGAGCGTCCCTTACTCCTGAGAGGAAGCGGCCCTCTCTCTTTGATTTGATTTAACAAACAGTATTCGTAACAAATTGATAAGCGCCCGCGGTCGGCGAAGATCAGAGGAGGAGGCAATAAGACTCCTTAGCGGCAGGTCAGGGCCGCATGAATGTGTGGTTCCTCCTCTCTCACGTGAGAGAGAGCCATTAGCATAGTAGGGACCCCCCACGGCGAACGCGGGCCCCGACGGCCCATCGCACGGTACACATTATAGAGAGCCCTGATATATAAACCGACCCCATTGATTTATGGGTTGAACGATTCCTTTAATTATAATACGATATTTATTCAGATGAGGCGTGCGGACTTCGGAGTCACGCTGCTATATGGTAATGCCCAGTTTCTTGCCTCCCACTCGATTCATCGACGCTTTATTTCTTCCTCTACAATCCTCTTCAATGCATCATGTCATTTTTTTCCCACTTCTTAGAGTCCAAGCAAAAAATTTCAACAGTTTTGTATTAGTGTTTCGTTCTACAATATCGAACACAAGCTTTGTACGATTTTTTAGCAATTTTAATCAACATTTGATTATACCATTTGTTAATATTTAGAAACTGTTATTTTTAAGTTTATTTGAAGCTGATCAGGGTGTTGGATCATCTGTTACATATTAGATCCTCATAATTGGTACTGGGTTTAGAATAGATGTATCCACAAGTGTCCACAATTTCAGTAACCATAAATGCTCTATCCTCAGTTCTTATATCTACAATAGATAGATCATCAATTGATACTAAGTTTATAATTGCTGCGTCAATTGCTGTATTCTCATTACTTTGTCGACAATTTCAATATCAGCAACTGATATAGATCCACAATTTGAAGATCCGTAATGGGTAGATCTAAAATTGATGCATCTACAATTATTGTATCAATACACTGAATCCCTAATCATCTTCCACGATTCAACAACTCCTTATTTCTTCTTCTACAATCCTTCAATCTGCAATCTAAAATTATTCTACAATCCTCTTCAATGCATCATCTCATTTTTTTGCCACTTCTTAAGTACTGAATTGTAGGTGAACATTTGTTTCAGAATTCACTAAAGGTTTCCAATTTCCACAATTTCCACTAAAGGTTTCCTACATCTGAATAATTACAAGTGTGACCACTTGTAATTATTCAGATGTAGGAAACCTTGCAAGTGGTGACACTTGCAATTATTCTATATCTATATCTATTCTATATCTAAGTTCTACTACTAACTAATTTCCACTAAAGGTTTCCTACATCAGAATAATTGCAAGTGTGACCACTTGCAATTATTCTGATGTAGGAAACCTTTAGTGGAAATTAGTTAGTGACCACTTGCAATTATTCTGATGTAGGAAACCTTTAGTGGAAATTACTTAGTGACCACTTGCAATTATTCTGATGTAGGAAACCTTTAGTGGAAATTAGTTAGTAGTAGAACTTAGATACTTAGATGTAGAAAGATACAATAATTCACAAAGCTGTTGTTCCCTCAAAGAATTATTAAATTATTTTAAATGTCTGCCTTTGCGTAATTGTAGATTGAACTGTACAATTGTACAATTTTCTAAGTATTCTTTACATAACCTTAACCTCATTAAAAGGTATCCTGTTATTCAGCATTACATGCATTGTATTAACTCCTTAATTGATACTAGTTACTGATAAAATAATGTACAGAATCCGAATAACTTTTCACTGCCCACGAGAAATCTGACACAGTAAATTCATACAAACCTCTCATTGTAAAAAGGCCAAGTGATACGGTTCTAGATGCTGAAACCGGTCCGTATCGAAATTGCAGTTTCAAGCAGGGGTTAAGACTTTTTTCTTATCTTCAGAAGAGCATGCGAATCACAATGTGTGCAAGAACGAGTAAGCTTATCAATAAAACCAATTGTATCCCACAGTGATATTCAATTTTTCTCAACTAGGTCGTTTGCATACCAAACGATCTTCTCTCTATATTCCCTATTGCGAAACGCAATATCCGTACCAGCCTTTGCAATTCCAATTCGATATTTATATTAGAGGGAATAAGCATACACGAGTCTATAACAAACAGAGTCACGTTTATAGCCTCTTGTAATCGTGCGAATCTTTATGAACACATCTGCAGTTTTCGATTCTCTTCTATTCAAGCTCGAAATCCGTGTGTACACTTGAAAAATCGCATGCTGAGAAGAACTAAAAGGAAATGTCCGCGGGCGTCCCTTCAAGTGAAAGGAAGTGAAAGAGGCAAGTAGTCGAGTGAGCAATTACTTCTATTAACGTGTGTGCAATTTCATAGCGAGAAATGATCGGAATTGGGTCTTAAAAGCCAAAGAGTTCTGACAAATTTTTATAATTAAGTCTTGTCAAGAAATGTAAATATGAATAATGAATCTAAAATATATAAATGAGAATCGACTATTAAAATACCGATATTAAAAACTGAAGGGATTAATTGAGTGCCAATGGAAAGGTTGAGGGTGAAGAGGAGAAAAATGGAAGGTAGTAAACGAGGTTCCGATCGTGTTTCCCATTCGCGAACGAGAGTTTGAACCAGGTTCATACGACGTGATACCAAGTCGGTAAAACACGTGTAGATAATTACCAGCAAGTGGTATGAACCTGTGATATTAATCACGATTAAGCAGATTCCAAGGCGCCCTGGTGTCTACATGTACCCTGTATTCTGTTCAGATACTTATGAAGCTCCTCTCTCTTTTTCATTCGCCCACGCCCTCGCGAGCCAATCGTTCTCCACCTCGCTCCCATCCGCGAGACCAGTGGACCCACAACCACCTATAATTCGCGGTAACTCTTCCCTTGGCATAAATCAAACCAGCCTATCTTCGCGACACTCTCCACCCTCTCCAATCCACAAGCTACTCGTAAAGTGGTAAATAAACCACATATCAAAACTTCTTTATTTTAATTTTAACCAACCATTTTTGTTACTTGTAAAAACTGTGTTTTACATTCTCTTCAGATGAAAAGGTATTAGATTTTTTTAGACGCATTTGAAGCTGATGTTGCCCACAATTGTTATTTAAAAAGGTAGGGTAGACTGCTCTACAGTAGGTACTTTTACCTACTTTTAGGTACCTTAGGTAAAGGTAAAGTAAAGTAGGTACTTTTAGGTACCTAATTTTACAGTAGGTAATTTTAAATAATCAGAAAATGGACCAAGAATGTTAATTTTGTCATAAGATTTCGGCAATGAATAGACATTACCAGACGAAGTTTTGTTTATTTACTATTAATAATAATTAATGTGGAAGAGTGAAAAAACTGATTTTCTGCAGTTTGAAAAAAATTTTGACTTTTCTATATAGGCAATTGTCCAGAACCTTAAGATTTTAATATAAGAAATTTTAAAGAATAAATCGTAAGCGACACATATGAGCTTTTGTATATTACTTCTTTAGACAATCAGAAGTATATTATTACTCGTGTACATCCGTTCGCTTGAATGCATCAGCTATTTATGTGTTTTTAAAAATATGTATATTTTAGGTTATTCACTTTATTTTTGAAACAAGTAAAACAGTAGAAAAAGAGTCTTTTTAATAACCTAATACACAATTTTTAAATGAAACTTATAAATTAGTATGTATCTCTGAAAATAGATATTAATTCAATTATAGTTGTAGCTTTATTTAATATGTTAACATTAATGTGTACATTTCGAGTTATGTTTCTACGTCCATCTAACGAAAGTAAGAAAATCTTGCATTTTCTAGCTCTCTTTTGGCACTTTTTTCTTTCCTCTTTTTCGATAACCTCTTCTTATCTTTTTCCAGTTTTAAATCCTTAGCTGGATTATCCATTATGCATTTCTTTAATTATATTTTTATATTCTGAATGTCAGAATGACAGGTTATAAACATCGAATCATTGATAAATTGATTAATAAATTTTGAATATTCTTCACAAACAGCAAACTTCACACATTTAATTTTCTGATTTTGTTACGCCAGCGATCGTTACACGAGCGACAATTTTTAAATAATAGATATTAATACTAAAGTACACAGAACTTTTTGGTCGACATTTGTGAGTACATTCATATAACTGAAAATGAGATATCTATAAATTATTTGATTAATTTAAACTAATTTTGTAAGAAGCCTTGCCCGTTACACCAGCGAAATTTTATTTGTTCGAACACACTTTCTAATTTAAATGAAGAAATAACTTTGCAAATATTACGAATTAGAAAGGGGCATGGGATTTGCTTCTTCCTTAAAGATTAAGCTTCCATTTTCTATTAAAAAAATCGTTTGTAAACGGTTTTGGCAATGTCGAAGTAGAAAATCTTACCGTTACATTAGCGACACGTAAATATTGAGACTTTACGAACCAATTACAATTTTTCTATATATTCTATATGATTTTTATAAATTTCATTAGATTCTAAAATAATTTTTAAACAAAACACGTGATTCTCAGATTTTTATATTATAAAATATAAGGACGACAGATTTTAAAATGTTTAAAAATGTAAAATGGACCCTCTGTTAGAATCACATTTCCTATGGTTCAGAGACAAATTTACCGCCTGTATTATAATTTTATGCACAAAAACTAATGTCCGACTTAATTTTAGACACAAGTAAATGTATCTCATAGCTTATTATTCTTAATCTTACCCTCCGACATCAATAAATAACTAGGACATCAAATCTAAAAGATACAGAGAAAAAAAAATTATACATAAAAAATAACAGTATTTCTAGTGAAAAATAAGGAATTAAAAAAATTATGGCCTTCGCCATAATTGTTTTGATCAGTTAGAGGTTAATTCTGTGTATTTTTTTCCATTGCTAAGTGTGGGTTAAGTATTTTAAAGGTTACAAGTACTGCCAACTTCATGTATTTTTCGCCGACTGAAAATGTTAAAAAAATTAACTGAAGTTAATTGATAGTTGATAGTTTCGAAACTTGATAGTTTCGAACACTTTGTTCTCATAAAACTGAATAAACTTAAAAGTATATACGTCATAATTTATAATTTTTGATTAATGAGTCTTATTTTATCTATATCTCTTATATTACAGTCGAGAACCTATTGTTGGAAAATATGGGAAAATTCGTATCACTGCAACGTCTCGTAAAATTGCTCAAAATAGTTAAGTACTGAATTCATTAACTTTATTTGTACAGATATATAGTTAATCGAATATATAAGCTTCACAAAAATGCAAAAAACTTCAGTAATTTATTTAAATCGCAATATCTATACGCCTTGGAAATTTACACTACCTACTATAGAGCGGTCTCCCCTATTCATAATTTTTATTTCTAAAACTCATGTATCCATAAAAATCTGTATCCATAATTATCATATCTACAGTTGATACATCTTCAATTTATAAATTATTTTGCCTCAATTGCTGTATTCAAAAATGCTGTATCCAGAAGATCCATATCTGGAATTGTCGTGTCCACAATTTGTAGATTCATGATTGGTACTACATTTACAATCAAAGTGTTCTTGTTGAGTCACTAATATTTTGTACCTTGGTGTTGCAAAACCAATTACTGTAGAGTGAACTAGGTCTGCAATTTCTGTATCATCAATTGCTTTATTCATAATTTTTTTGATTCTTTAATCTAAATTTTTAATGCGCCATTTCTGTATACATAACTGATGAATCCATAAAAATCTGTATCCATAATTGTCATATCATATATCCTCAATGTCATGTTCATATATCGTCAATTGATCCTAGGTTTATAAATTATTTTTCCCCAATTGCTGCATTCATAAATATTGTATCTAGAATTTCTGCATCCAGAATTTATACGTTGTATAGATTCATAATTGGTAATAGGTTTACAATCGAAGTAGTCACAATTGTTGTATCACGAACATCTTGTACCTTATAAATATGTTGCAGCACTAAATACTTTATAGTATACTATAGGTCAGTAATTGCTGTATCATCAATTACTGCATTCGTAAATGCTGTATCCACCATTTCCGTATTCATAAAAGCTGTAACCACAATTGTTGCTTATACAATTGATAAATCCTCACTTACTAGGTTTATAATTGCCGCATCTCCAATTAATCTATTCAAAAATGCTTTGCCGACAAATTCTGTATCCACTACTGATAGATCCACAATTGGTACTAGATCTGTAAATTCATGCATTCAGAATTCTTGTTTCATCAACAGACCATACCAAATTGCCTCTCACTCGATTCATCGACGCCTTCTTTCTTTCCCTACAATTCTCTTCAATGCATCACTATATTTACTGTATGCCCAATTGCTGTATTCACAACTGATAGATCTGCAATTTGCAGATCTACAATTGGTACATCCAATCTCTGTATTCAAAAATACTTTGTCGACATTTTCTGTACCAACAATTTTCAGCTCCATAATTGGTAAATCCACAATTGCTTGGTCACTATACTGTATTCACAATTGTTGAATCAATATGCTGCATTCACATATGTGACGTGCGCCGAAGAAAGGGGGCTTACTTTAAAAAAATCGAAATCGAGGTTTTTACACTTTTCGACAGTTTTTGAGTTGTTCTTCTTAATGAAATCATCAAAACAATTTTTTGCGTGTTATTATTGCTAATAATTGAGTTGTTAGGTACCCTCTCTCCTAAAAGTCGCATCTATCGGGTCGACTTCGACCGCTTGCCCTGAAAAATCTCACTTTTCAGAGTAAGCCCCCTTTCTTCGGCGCACGTCACATATGTGGTTTACAATTGTGTTACATTAATGAACATTACCGAAGCTTATAATGAATCCAATTATTTATTAAACGAAGTTATCCAGTCGTCACCACTTTCCTGTAAAAGCCCATTATAGCTTTTTTTTTTCAAAAAAACTATAATTTGTTGCACTTGATACATTTGATATAATCTGGCAACAAGAAGTCGAAGAGAACAATATAGCGTGACAAAATAGGCCGTGACACGTGCATAATTAGGGGCGGACCAATAAGGGGTGGTAACGCTCGTCGAGCAGTTAACTCTTGCTTGAAGCCAAGGCCAGGTGAGCTAATGATCTCCTGGGGCTGACTCGCCTTCTTCCATCCTCTCTATTCCTTTCTCTTTCTTTCTCCCAGACTCTCATTATCTCTCTCTTCATTCACGACGCAGGGAGCATTATCATCGCACTCATTGTTACGACTTCATTGGCCGGCTTCGTCACAATGCTACATGCTACATTCAACTTCTACCGATTACCGGTGTTCCTCCTTAACAATAGCAAGCTAGAATCATTTTCTGAAGTCAGATAACGAAAAATCATTCGAAAATCCAAACCTTAACTTCCACATTTTGCTCAAAAGGAGTAAATTAAATTTTTATTATTAAAATGAATGTTTCTGAGTTTTCTTTAACTTGCAAATTGTTAGAAAATAAATAGTGTGTTGATTCTATCATGTTTATTAAAATAACACACGAACCTTACTGAAGATGTAAATCTGGTTATTACGCATGGTAATTACCGTAATTTTTGCTCTTCTTATGTAATTATTAAAGAAAGCGCGGTAATTACCGCAATTCCTGCATCGACAACTCTTGTTTTATATTATCTGACTAACGTTTAAGTGCAAATTGTACATGGGAAGTTATTTTCCGTACAAATCAGTCAATTTCTATTCAGAAAGCAACAGATTCCTACCAATGAATCTTCATTCCTATATTAATAAATTCTGTGCTTCTGAATCAGTGCTTTGTATGTTGAATATTTGATATTTGAGAAAGAGGCCTTAATATTGCAGCATAATAATATTCAAGGTTTTCTCGAGATTCGTCTTTGGATAAAGAGAGCAATGCCATCAACGTAAATCACCGAGGCCACCATCGGCTATTGCGTGCGTTTCGGTTCGCTCGTCATCGTTTTACATGCCACGCTTTTGCACTTGCTCTTTTTCTTTTTCGCTACTTTTCCTCAAGTTTATATATATATATATATATATATATATATATATAAACTTGAGGAAAAAAAATATATATGTATGTATGTACCTGCCATATCCAGATAAAAAAATATCCCTTGCTTTGAAGCATCGACCTGACAGACTTGCCAGTCTTCGTGTCCGACTTCATTAACCAACGCCGATAATTCCAATACTTCTTGCCAATCCTAGATTGGTGCTATCTCATAGATATAGACTCTAGCCCTTCCGATTCAGAACCATCAATTTCCGGGTCAATTTCTTCTGCACTCCGCGTGAAACGTCCGTCACGATACTGAAATACTCTCTTACCTGAAACACAAAAAAAATATTAAATACATCAAACAAAAAAGATGAAATTAAAGTTAAATAATCTTCAATAATCTTCGATTTGAATAATAATTTGCTTCATCAATCACTGCACCTCTTCCTAGAACATCAACTGAAAGGATCAGAGAAACTCGAATATAGGTTGACCATATTAGAATAAATACGATACATTTTCTCAAAAAAAAAAGTTGGTGATTTATAGTTGAGTTGTAACAAAAACTAGCTCTGATCTTAATGTTCTCAGAGATTGATGGATGTTTGCATTCTTAGCCATAATATACCTCGTATTCTGAAATTGATTTAAAAAATGTCATCTTGAGAAAGCACTGCCATAACCTACAGGAAGGTAAGAATTCTCTGCAAAAAAGGGCACTTTACCATAAAGTCTCTAGACAACCTGTCGTATGCTAATGGGCACTGAAGATTATGGACATTCTCGTTTACTTATGGAAGATAAGAGCTAGTTTTTAGGTTGCCCTCAACTTTTACACGAACGTCAATAATTTATGGCTGCAGGGAGATACTTCAGCTGATTAGGTTTCGGATCTCATTTGAAGTTTGTTGTCTATTTAAATTTTGATGATGCAGCAACACTTTGGTCTGGAATCTATCATTCTTTCTCAATTTTGCAACGGTTTCATATGGTGTGAACAAAAATGAGATTGAAGAATGTTTTAATGGGCAATTTAAAGGTTAAGCGTTCGGTTCACAAAACTGCTCCTCTTAAGGGTCGACTTGTGAGCCCTCGTAGCACACTTCAGGAGCGTTCATTCGGATGCAAGACCCCGCTTTCGAGCGTGCTTGATTAACGAGTGTTCGAATAGGTGGATCTTTAAGTGCGCACGGATACTGCACTGATTGATATGTTTGCGGGGCGGTTACTGGCGGTGGTTAGGTAGAGCCACCATCTACTCCTTCCTGATGATTTAAGGGCCATATATTACATGCCCTTGGCACCACTTGGTGTACTACTCGCGCTTCGGTACCTGTATTATTGAGACGTCCGGGTGAGATGAAGAAAGAAAGAAAGAGAGAGCACCATCCATATAACCTCTTCGTGCGCAAACTACCGCTTGAAATATTATTCTCGTGACCGTTGACCAACGTCCGCTGGCTTCCAAGACTCAGAACTACTCATGATCGTTCCATTTCTCCTTTTCATTTTCTACTATTGCTAAATCTTCTGTTCTTATATCGATCATTCTTAAATGTACAATTTATACTAGGTCTACAATTGCTGTATATAAAATTGAGGTATTTGTAATTGTGGTACTAGCAATTGTTGTATTCACAATTCCCACAACGTGCTTTATGCTTAATTACTCTAACCGCAATTGCGGTTCCGAAAATCTTTTATCTCCAATTTGTAGATTTATACACAATTTGTAGATCCACAATTAGTACCAGGTTTACAGTTTGTTTATTTACATTATTTGTAGAACCAATTTGTTTTATCCGCAATTGCTCTATTCACAATTACTATATCCACAATTGCTGTATCCAAAACTGATGTATGCAGCATAAATGCAGTATTCTCATTTATAGTGATGCATTCGAGCAATTCGATCCGGGAAACGAGCGATTTTTCATTTGTTCTCGGTTGGATATCCGAGTTGTCATATCGCTAGATGCTGGGAAAAACGATCTTCTCGGATTCCGAGCAATATCAGACGATAGAACCGAGCATCATTGGTAATCCTCGGTAATAAAATATTTAAAAATAAGGAAAATTGCTGTGATTTTGAAATGAAACTTTACAAAGTATTATTTCGCCTGTCGTGTTCTAAGGAGGATTCGAGGTTATTGATTTTTAAAAAACAGGTAATATAATACTGCAATATGATTGATTTATACCTGGAGTATCTTGAGAAGTGAAAAAATTCTTGTTTCAATAAATACTGAATAATAATTAATAATATAAAGTGAAATTTATTGATTTTCAAAACATTAACAGTTATTTTAAAATACTATAACCTGTTGTCAATCTCTCATTCAAATACATCTGTATTTGTGGGTCTGTGAAAATAAGGATAATTTTTTACTAATTATTTTCCAAGTACCTATATTTATTGGTACCTATATTCCAGGTACCTATATTTATATTAACAAATCAATTTTTCGCCTCTACAATTTCGATAGGTGTTTTCACGCCCTTTCCATTGATCGTGCGCATTTTTTGGAAAAATAAGTATTTGACCTTCAAAAATCAAAATCAAAAATAAGTTTGACTTTTTTCGAATTTAGGGGATTTTTTTTCTTTTTATCTAGAAAGAAAGCTTAGGTTCTGGCCTTTAAACTCCTATAGGTTTGAAAATGGACAAATTGTTATTTACTTTTGAAAGTAAGCGTTATCGTTTTTTCGGTTATCATTTTTTTCAATGACTTATGACTCATTTAAAATCAATAAAAAAATGTTCCCACTACAGATTCGGTACGGTCTTTCATGCCCTTTCTACTGATCATAAGTATTTGTTGAAAAAATAAATGTTTGACTTCCAAAAATGAAGGTCAAAGCATTTGTTGAAGAAATAATTGTTTTAATCTTCATTTTTGAAGGTCAAACATTTATTTTTTTCGTAAAATGCTTATAATCAGAAGAAAGGGCATGGGAAACCCTACCGAAGCTGCAGTGAGAACATTTATTTTTATTGATTTTAAATCATTGAATCTGTTGGATTATTATTTATGAAATAAATAATAGCAGGTTTTATTTTACCAGTATATATATTTAATAAAGAAAGAAA
>JBAGKK010000605.1:100053-134197 GCA_037177015.1 Euceroptres primus | reverse complement strand
CTAACCAGAAAAAATAGTAAGGGCATATTTAACCAGAATTCTGGTTAATTTAACCAGACATTTTTTTGAGTGTAGAATTGAGTCATTGAGAACGATTACGGAAATTTCAGTTATCGTTTCTACTGGTTAATCACTAGAAATTCACTGAAATTTCAGTGACTTTCAGTGAAATATTACTAATTCCCATAGCTAGAATTGAGTCACTGAGAATTTAGTGAAATTTGACTAATTCAGATTTAGGGACTATCAATTTAGCAGATTTTTCTCCTTCTACTTACAAAAGCAGCTTTTTTTCTTAAAAAAAATGCAAGAAAGTATATTTGCAAAAGAGGCAGACTGAGCGGGTTCTTAAACTTCTTAAAGTGAAATTATGTTGTTACTTCAGAAGCGCAACCGGATTCCGGTGACGGAAGTCATTGTCGAGAAGGGAAGGACCGGCGAGTGTCGACACGTCCCGAAAGTGGCTGGACAGGTTTTCGTAGGTAATTTCGTGGGTCACGAGCCTCCTCCCACCTCTTTTCCACACAACATACTCTCTCCACGCAAGATCTTGCGATCCTCCTCACACAAACACTAAAAAGCTTGTATCAGTCAACTTCGGAGGTTCGCGAGTATGAGTATGCGGTTTGGGGTCAGAGGTTAAGCGGCGTGATTGAGTCTTGCTTACAAGGAGCCGCCCTTCGCTGCTCTTCGACCCTACCTCTCTTCATGGGGAAGGAAACCATAATGCAATTTAAGCCATAATACTTGACTTTAAATTGAAAAGATTGCCCGGGGGATGCGAGGGAGCTCTCTACTCAAGAGGGTGTGTTGCCGCCTTCTTCTTCATGTTTAGGCCAACCGGTTGCATGACCAATGTTCTTCAATCAAACCTCTACACACCTTCACTTAAATCTTGTCAAAATTGTGTCAGTCTCTATTTATTATCAAAATATCTGCAACAATCCAAATTTCGGAATTTTTTTATAATAAGTTCCTCTGGAATAATGTATTTCTCTAAATCTGAATTAGTCTCTTTTGTCTAAGGATTAATGAAACAGTGCTGATTTGTTTCCGCATGATTTAGTAACCATTCTTACTAATGAAGTCAATGATGACTAATTAATTTTAGTCACCGTACTGAATTTTACTCCACTAGTGAATTTTTCTACTAATAATGAATTGGTAGTAATTCTACTGGGAAATAGTTCCTATTGACTAAAAATTAGTAAAAATGGTTACTAAGTTCTTCGATGAACGAATCGGCACTGTTTCATTAGTCAAAATTGACTATTTCAAATTTATAAAAAAAGGAATTTTTAGAAATATAAAGTGTAAAGTTTTCTTTGGTTAGAAATAATTTACATTTGGTGAATGGAATATAAAGGAAGATTGAAGGGTGGGTAACGAGATTTTCTCCAGATTGGCATATTTTCTCTAGCTCGATTGACCAGTGGCCATCTGCCGGGTCGTTTTGGCACTGACTTTTTCCGTTTCTCCCTCGTCTACTCTCCAGCTTACATTTCCAATCAATAACCGATTGAACAAGCCCTTGCCACCCCCATCTGCTCTCCTGTCGCATTCCTGCGAGCTAACAGCCAAACAATTCCACGTTCCAACCTCCAGGTCCAGATGCAGCATTTTCTTTCTAGTTTCTCATTTCCCATATTACAAAATATTCAAATTATAATTAAAATACATCAGGGAAAATCTTCAATCAAATGGACATCTCATTTTATTATTAATCATAACTTCCAAGATTTGAAAACACTAAAAAATTCCTTGCATAATTTATCATCCCTTGTATTTCGTATCTGGAGAAAAATATCTATAAGGTTTATATCTAATTAAGGATTTTCTGTAGCATACACCATACACAAATCTCGAAGTGGACCCCATTATTAAAGATTCTATGGTCCGAAAAGAGGTAATTATGAGAAGGAAGTATCGATCGATTTTGAGGAGGGTAGGAGACTTTGAAATTGGAAAAAGAGAGAAAATAAGAATAAGGAGAAAAGATTTAGAGAAGGAGGATAGGCGAGATGATAAATCGGATAGGTGGCAGCAGCTGGTGCTCGGGAAATTGGCCTCCATTGTTGCGGGTCGTGTTATTTTGGAAAATCATCTTTCGGCTTTTTGCCTGCTAATTTTGGGCCTCCGCCTCGAAATTATTACCTACTTCCTGGGTCTTGGACCTTGGAGGGGGATTGGCCGTTTTGCCTTGGTCAGGCATCTGGAATGCGGACCTTTGCCCTCACCTGTGGAAATAATCTTATTTCTGCTTCATTTGCAATTATAATTATCAATTTCCATACTGTTATTAAATATTTAATAACGCTAGGGTACTATTTTTAAATATCAAGTATAAATGAAAATTTCTTTACAAAAAATAGAAAGTCTGCTGAAAAATATTGTTGGACCTTTTCCTAGATCTATCATACTAATTTTGTAGATTCAGGTGAGGAAAATATAAATATGAAAAGTAGTTTTTGAAATGATACCTGCCTTGAATATCATAGGGGATTTTTGCACACAGGTAGATGTACGTAAATTTTCGGAGATTCCAAAGCCCAAGTTGGTTTTTCCAGAAATTTTGGGCAAAAGTATAGAATCGAAAATGTCGAGGCACGTAATGCAAACGTGGGTCTGACCGTAATGAGCGTCTTAGGGTTCTTTCTCCTTTGAGAAGGTCCCGCAGACCCAACATTAGCATGTCATCCGACCGGATCGGCAGAATTCTGACTCGTGGCATAACATCCAGCTATCCACCGGGTGTGCCATTTTCGAGGATCAAAATCTCACTGATCTTCCCTCAGGTAAAGAAAGTCGAAATTCGGACTCATTAGGATCCTTTGTAGTCTAAATAGAAAATAGAACCGTCCATTTCTAATAGAAAATAGAATTTCTCTCCAATGTTGTTACTCAAAATTTATTATAATATATAATATTCTATATTACGCTCTTAAAAAAAACTGATCGTAATTTAATATACATTTGAGTAGTCATTTGCACGTCAATTAAATTTAATATATCATTATGTTGTAAAATTAATATACATCCATATTAAAATTAATATACTATGTAAATGAACCTTAATAAACTGAGGTATATTAATTGTAAATTAATGTTAATATGATTTTAATATACGGTATATTAATACGGGTAAAAAGATTTTTAATACGCCAAATAATTTCCTTGAAATTAATTATTTTTACAACAACGTTTTAAAATTGCAGTAAAGCATCTGCATTTTCAAAATTTCTTTTCATTATAGACTAATCCACATTGAAGAAAAATTTTTAAAATACAGGTTACTTTATTACAATTTTAAAACGTTGTTGAAAAAATAATTGATTTCAGGGTAATTATTTGGCATATTGGAATAAAAAATATTAAATTTTATTAAATTATATGAGAATAAAAATTAAATTAAAAAACGACAATTAGGTAAAAATTATAACTTAAATGTTTTTGTTGAAAATATAGTTTGATAAACTGTCAATTTTCTTCGAACGAGTAACATTTTGTAACACCTTTAAACAAATTATATATTATTTTAATTTTTTTAAACCATTAAAATGCTTTTGAGTACATATGAAGAATGAAATCAAGTGGTTTTAAACAAAAATAAACAAGACGATGACAGTAAAATAATGTGCTTTATCATGTCTATCGTTTATAGAGTATTATAATTAAATGAAAACGCGCTTGTAAATTTGGTCAATTCCTACGATAGGCGGTAAACATTTGTATCATAACTACGTAGACGCCTCCTTCCTCCGGAGACACGCTTACCACTGTCTTGAGGATTTATGCGGAAAAGAAATCTGGAAAAACATATTTTTTTAATTACCTTTCGAATAAAAATATATTTTTTATAAGTCAAACATTTAAAGTATGCTGTGGTTACTTTGGAATGAATTTCACAGAAAATTGATTTAAAGTTTTATATAGAAGAAGGATTTATGAAAAGATTCATACATATACACTCGAATCCCAGTTTAAGATGGATTTTGGGCATTGCTTGTCCTAAACCGGGATAGTCCTTGAGTGTCTCTGAACACAAACAGTCAGGGACGTACGAACCACTTTCAGTTGGAATATATCTTAAGCCGGGATATCTTAAACCGGAATTCGAGTGCAAATATACATTATTTGACTCACTAGATAACTAAGATTTTATTAGGAAAGCTTCACTCGTCCTTCCCTGAATGTGGGATATACAATTTATATTCGTAAATCTTTAAAAAAAAGAGAAGAAAAATCAGAATATGAACACAAATTATAAAAACCATTTATAATTTTTGATTATTGAAACACTGAAATATAGTATTTTGTGTCGGAGACCGGGTAAATCGGTAGAAATCACACAGTCACTAAAAAACTTCAAGCAAAACTAGTAGTCAATTTTTTGTACCTTACCAAACATACTGCAACTCTTTTTCACGTGTGTGAAACTCCTGGCGAAACTGATATCCTCTTGTCTCAAGGCAAAGATACTATATACACTCACGGTAAAGATATTACAAATACACTTATTATAAATTACACTCACGGTAAGATATTATAAACACTTCGTGTTATAAACATGCAAGGTCTGACGACGCATCGTCAAAGATTAGGTTATGTTGCAGACGCGGAACCGGGGACTTTGCCCGCGGTTTTGACAGCTTTTGCGCGAACGTAAATGCGCAGAACGTTGTGCGCATATGATATTCGTCGTATGCTTGGATTAATATACGCGTATTTTAATATTGTATCGTATGAGTATATTAATTTAATATTCGATAAACATTTATTAAAATTATTATGCTTTCGTATATTAAAAGTATATTAATTTTATAAACATTTTTAACAGTGTATATAATACATAATATAAATTAATTAAAAAATAAAGTGCACGAAAAATTGATTTGATAAAAATATTTATCAAAGACGTTTTTTGATTTCTCAAAATGGCAGAAAAATTGAATTGGTTCTAAGAAATGATGTACTTTGTAAAAGAAGGTACCCGAATGATTTGTCGTCATGAGCGTGAACTCTAAAATTATAGGTCCTGACCTATGTGTCCAAGCAGAGAGGTCTCTTAAGTATATCATGATGAAGCGTATAAACTACCCAACGAAAACGTAACCTTCGACCCCAGTGACCTCAGAAGTCATAGCACACGACACACGAGCAACGTTATTATACAATGAACAATGTCGCAGTCCGGTGCACCCCTAGACGAATCACAGTTGACCCCTGGGTTGCCCACTTTTGTTCAGAATAATGCCAACCACCCTGTGGAAAAATATCCATACCTGGGAGAAACAGTTTCAATTTCCCTTCCTTTAAATTATCTTCTATGACATATGCTAACCACTAAATATTCCATTTTTTATTGCATTCTTCAATATTTATTTTGTATACTCATATCAAAAACATTTACCAAATAAAATAAAATCATTTTTTATCGCAAATAAAAACAATGAAACCACTGAAATTTTTCCAATAAAATGAAATTGTTTGTGCAAGAAAGTAAAAATCCAAGCATCAAAAAAATCCACAAACAATATCATTTTATTTGACAAATTTCAGTGATTTTATTACTTTTATTTGCGATGAATAATGATTTTATTTTATTTAGCAAATGTCTTTTATTTCGTGACTTGCATTTACGATATTTTATGGCAGTGCGGAAATTTCAGTACAACTAGCACCCAACATAACATGGGCCGAGGCTAGTGTTCAGAATTTTCCGTAACACTAGCCTACACCACTCTTTGTATTGTACGTTACTTTTATGGAAATTTCCGTAGCAATATCCTCGGCCTATTTTTATACTTTCTTTCTTAAATTTAAATTTTGTAAAGGGTGTTTTTCAAAGATTGTTCTTTATTTGACGGCATACTTTTTATTCCTGTTTTTTCGGGAATTTATTATCGTGATAATTTATTATCATTTATTTTTTTGAAAATAAGAAAGTCATTGCAATGTATTTTTTAATTTCATTTATATAATAGAAGCGCAAAATTTACTAAATTTCATGCACAATTATTTTGCCGCAATCCAATCCTTGAAATTAATTCTACATTTTCATTTTTATATTTTTATATTATATCTTTTTATATTATATTTTTTTATTTTTTTTTTATACATATTTTTTATTTTATGGTTCAAAATGTCTTAACTATTTCATTATTTTAGAAAGATTTTTATTGGAAAACTTTAGAGAAAAATTAAGAAAATAAAAAGGCTTACTTATACAAAATTAAAATTATACTTCATCGGTGATATTCTTATGTTTTTTCTTTTAAATTTTAATTTTGCAATTGAAGGTATAGGTACTTTAATTCTGTAATAAACATCAGTACTTTCTGAAAACTATGAATAGTCTTTATATTTATGAATACTACTTGGCCAAGCTTAATGATTTCACAACTTTCTCATGTGAAATTTTTAGGCCATTAATTTTAATGAACTATGTACGCTTTTTTATTATAATTTTTATTGATGCATATCTTTTTAGGTTTCATGATACTTATTTGTAATGAAATTGTTAATGCAATATGAGGTAATATCTTCATTTAAGATTGAAGGATTAGAATCAATTCGAAACTAAATTGAAAACATTACCGGTAATTTACAATATACCACTAGATAAAAATGAAATGAAGACATTTGTGTACATTCTAAATATACGATTCACTCAATAAAACCCGAATAAAATTACAATTAAATCCCCCTGACTTAAAATCCCAATTCTACGATTGTCGCTCATTGGAAATTCGTGTCGTGCGTTGGTCACGTGTCAGACAAGCGTGTCAATTCAAAAAGACTGAAAACTGTCCGTCAGAAAATTTGTCCCTGCGCCCATTACGATGACCAACAATTAGAACAATAATTCACTCTCAAGCGGTGAAATAGAACCAAGAAAGAAAGAAAAATGTTGAAAGGTTCTCGAGTACTCGTTGCCATAAACGTGCCAGTCGTGTGACTATTTCAACAGTAGTGGTGTGTGAAGACATATATGTATAATTGTATATATAGAACTATATGTATAATATATACACTAACAATAATGGCGACTGACCATCGGCCATCCTTGAATATTTCACCCTGTCAATGACTCAAAATCGACAATGGTCCATTCGGCTGAACAATGCTCTGGTCAAATGCAGAGGAAGCGGGGGTTGCAAAATAGGGGTGCCAGGCTGACCCCTAAACTCAAAGCGTGGGTGTGGGGTCAAATGCCCATTCCCTTCCATTTCTCTCTTTTTCCAACTACAGATTCCAGGATGAACGTTTCCGGACCAATGCCCCTCGATAATGCCTAATCTAATTTTAGAAAAAGAAATTCGGTAATTTGCGAGAATCCACGTTTTATGATAAAGAAAAGAATTCCAGAGAAAGGACAAATTTATTTATTTCCTGGTGATTGAACCTTTGACGTGTGAACAAGAAAAGTTAATTATAAATTTCTAAAAAGAGGGTTACAAATTTTGAACAATATTAACACTAAAAACTTGTAGGCTTTTGAAATGGTAAAATTGTAACGAGATGGAAGTACTCAAAACTCAAGAGATTGCAGTATATGTAAGTTTTTTTTCCTAGAAGTCAATTTTACGATTTTAGGGAATCTGAATAAAATTGTTATAATATTTTTTTACAGCCGTGCGTTATAAAGACGAAGGAGGTTTTATACATTTTATTACAATCCTGTGATATGGAAATAAACATGAGTTTATTTTTGGGAAGCTTGTGAAGAAATATTTTTAAAATTCTATTGAGATTTTGGCAAAGGTGCAAAGATGCATGGATTATCGAAAATCGAAATTCACATTCGAACTCGTGACTAATGCTCTCGGTGTCAGATTCGAACAGACTGTAGCGAAATGAAGCGAAGCCGGCTGTTCCTATTTCCCTGTTTGTACAATCCACTCTCTCTCCCTGGTTTTTCTCTGGACCCTTCGCAGTCTCCCTCTGTGTACCTTCTCTTTTCATCTCTCACTTTTCTCTCTCCGACTCTCTCATCTAACTCAGATTCCCCTTCTCCACACCCTTTGTCTTTCCTCATCGATGGAAACGCAGTTACCAGATACAAATTGACCGATGTTTCACTCCTCTTCCAAGTTTTAAATAAAAAACTGTTTCATCTTCAAAATTCACAAAATAGGAAGTCCAAAGACAATGAATAACATTTTCTTCTGGACCTTTTAATACCAAAAACTTCTTACGACATTTTCTTCTATCTATAATATATTTTTATTACTTCTATTATAATATTCCTAAATATTTAATATGTAATATTCTTAAATATTTAATTAATAATTATAATTATTATTTACTTAATACTCCTAAATTATTACAAAGAGCTTGATTACATTTAGAAATCGAGTGGAAATGTTCCAGGGTAACTTTAATGTAACTGATCTAAATTGGAACTTATACAATGTAGGAATGTTCGATGAAGGTCGTTAATTTCCAAGCAACGGCACATCTCGAGAACGATAATTTCCGACTAATTAATAGCGATTGGTGTAATGACAAGGCGAGTGGAGCAAGGAAACGCGACAGCAGTGACAGTCTCTACTATTAAAGCCCCTTTGAGAACAGAGGCTATTTTTCTTTTCGCATAAAACACACTCATTCGACTTATAAATTGTAACTATACATACGCACACGTACACACTCATGCATACGATCCTGACGGTGCGGGTAGTAACAATTACGACAATTGATTAATTAACTGAATTAGATAATCTGCGGTTCGATCTCGGTGTAAAAGTAATTGAGCGCGACGCTGCCTTCCACGGCCCAGTAAATGTCCTTATAAACGTGAGGAAGAGACTCCACTGCCAATTTCTGGCAATTGACCAATCAGCATTTTAAACTGATACCACCATGTAATCGTGTAATCGAGTCGACTAAACTAAACTTAAAAGCGAATGCAATTTTATTATTTTACGGGTCTTTGCCTCTGAAAATTACGGTAGGTTTTTCGGGTATATTTAAAAATATTTTCGGGGGTGAATTTTAAATGATTTTAAAAGGGATGGTTGAATTTAACTCGCAAAGTATTCTTTTGTTAGTAATATTTCGTTGGGTTTTTATATTTTTATGTGACCTTAAGAACATCCCCTTTCTGGATTTCTGGAAGCAGATGGTCCTAAAACCCTGATTACCACTGGAGAATTAAAAATAAGTTTCTCTCGATGTAAAACAGTAATTGACTTTAATATAATTTTACAGCCAGTAAAATTTACAACCCGGCCTTACAAATTTTCATAACCAGTAATCAGTTACCTGCTACCTCCATAATTTTACAAAAATGAGCTTCGTTTCTCCGCAGCTGAAAATCTGACCAGGTCAGGTATCTGGCCAAATCATTTTACAACCCCAACTCCTTGGACCTTGGTTTCTTCTTATTGAATTTAGAAATCGACCATTATAAAATCGCCTATTGTTGAATGTCATGATTTTTTGCATTTTTACAACTCAACTACCCTTTTAAACTTTCAGTCCTTAAATTTATTTACTTAAAACTTAAAGTCTTAAACTCATAGTCGGTCAAATCGCCAAATCCATCTCGATAAGTATAGATAAGGACTGTAAAAAATAGTCATTGTAAAATAATTTCACTTTCTATAGAGAATTTTCAAATAACACCAAAATGAAAATATTTCATTTTTTAAATTTAAGCGTTAAAACTTTAAAGTAAATTTACCAAAGATTTATGGTTTGGTTCGTAAGCGACGAGTTGGAATTGGCTGACTTAAATCTTAAACTCTTAAGTCCTCAAATACATAAAGTCTTATAGCCTTATAGTACTATGAATTGTACATTGCATAGTTAAAGTAAGTAAAGTTAATCATAAAAATATGTTTTTATGTATATGCTATAGACGTATAGATTATACAATTAAACAATTATACTATTATGTTTTAGGACAGGCAATCTTTTTTTCCTGGGACATGGATCGAATTTCCTGAAGTTCTGAAAGGGTGAGAACAGGAGGGGTGGTTTTACAGTCGAGACGAAATTAAAAGCCTACTTCTGCTGGACCATATCGAGGAGAGAAGCGTTTCTATAATTCAGAGCCGTACCTATATGTATAACGAAACGTGGGCAGGCGGGTGAGGATCAGGGGCGGATAATGTATGTACCCTTCGCACGAACGATGGGGTGTAGGGAGGCTGCGGGGGTGTAGGGAGACCCCAGATCAGTTGGGAAGAGGGGCAAAAGCTGACCAACGCGATCGGACAGCTCTTGGCTCACCAGTAGACAAGTTGCCCCCGGCAGGCCAACTTGAGAATCCCACAAAATAATTCATTTTTTATACTAAATGGCCATTTATTAATTAATTAATAACTTTACTCCAGAGTTTTTACCCTTTTCCATGTTACATAAAAATTAACTTAAGAAACAAACACTAAATAAAACCCAAATATCTATTATATTTTAAATTTGATAATTAATATATTTATATTTAAATTGTGTAATGACAATTTAATTAATTGAATGGTATTTTAAATAAAATAAAATTTTCGTAACACGTGAAAGTGAATACCTCCATTCAAGAAATAACTTAAGATTTTATTTATTTATTATTCATAAAAAAAGTTCCAATGGTGGTGGGAATTTGTCATTTTCGTGGTAAAAGGAGAATGCATGCAGACATGAAACCTACCTTTCGAATACGTAAGTAAATTCATTTAAAAGATTAGCTGATTTAAATTTAATTGCAAGAAGTATAAAAATGAGATAAAGTAATTGTAATTTTTAATGTAATGCACATATTTTGGGAACGTGACAGCGAAAGCAATTAAAATCTCATGTCACACGTAAAACACTACCAGCATAATTCAGAACGTCATGTCACGTGCTTCTTTACGCTCTCCCTAAAAAAATTAATCCCGCATGAAGTGTTCTTTAAATTTATTTGTGAAATTTCTTTCCAGGAAACGTTTAACTTTCTTCCACCCCCGTTGGTTTGACGCTTTTTTTAAAGTCCACGCGCCCCTATGATGGAGAATGTCACGGTTAATGCTGATTGCCACCCCACTTTTTCATAGATGGAGATTCTCAAACCACCCTCAACCACCCCTTTTACATCAACCCTAAAGTTCTCATTGGTTCGACCACTTGAAAATTTATTGTCACTCTTTTAAAACGAGACTCGGTGATAATTCATAACTTTTAATTAAATTGCATATGTTTAAAATACAAGTAAAAGCTTTAATAATTTCATTTAAATGTGATTCTTGAAAATTGATCTTTTCGGGATTGAAATTGAGATCTGATGGAGGGAGTTTGATCGAGAGGGACAGTTCTTTTCCGGGCTCGATTTAAAATGCAAAACCAACCCCCTTTCTCTGATTAGAGCAGCTTGCAGCGATTGGGGTTGCTTTTAGGGGGAACGCCATTTTAAAACCCATTCCTCTCCATTCGGAAGCTGGGTCCTGGGACTCTGGACACCCCATCACTCCAGATAATCTGTAGACGCGTTCAATTCTTCTCGTTGTCCCGTTTCCAGCTCATCCTCTTATCTTCGATTAGATCATGCGATTTTCGCGTCTCAACATTTCAACTTTCATTCACATGATCTCCAACTCTTACGAATTAAATTTCTATCCAATCTTCATTTCACGATACACTATTACATTATTAATTTCCATTTCAGTTTTACTCAAACAGTTGTTCCAATTTAAAATTTTAAAAGATTTTTGAAATTATGGAATGTTATTATTTGAATGCATGTATGAATAATTTATGGTAGAGGATATTAGTATAATAAATTGATAGAACTTAAGTTTGAGTATTATCGACAGTAAGACAGAATCGATAATTTAAAGAAGTCGCATACTAATTCAAATATACATTTTCATGAAATGTTGGTCGGCACTTGAAGTGTTTCATCGAAAGCTTATTATAATGATAGTTTAAGAGGATTATTCCGATAGGTCGAATGTCAGTTATGCTTTACATTATTGGCGGATTTCTCGCATATCCATCGATCTTGGGGATTATTAGCCTCGTGACTCGCGCGAAAACCGTAGAAAATTCAGCAACCAGCTCACCCATCAAGCATTCACCCTCGCATAGCATGGCAACGACAAAACGTTCTTTCAAATTTTACAAAATTTAAATTCAACAAGTTTTTGACAATTAGTATTATATTTAGAAGATTATTATTAATTTATTATTTAGTTGTTCAAATAAGAAGGGTCAACTTCAAACTAAAGAAAAATATTTATAAAATAGAGATAAATAAAAGACAACTAATTTGGATGAATTTTGAAACCCTGCTTAAATTAGTGCACAACATAGTCAATCAGAAGGTATCAAAATGATCCAAAAACAAATGAATATTTTTCCCAAGTACTTTCAATTGTTTTTGATTGTTAAAAAAATTGATCTGCAACACTCTGATATTCTGAATTTAGCGTGAACTAAAAAAACAAATTAAATTGGGAAGTATCAAAATGATTCAAAAACAATTTTCCAATGTATTTTCGATTGTTTTTGATTGGTAAAACATTGATCTGCAATGCCTTGATAATCTGAATTTACTATGAAATAGTTAAATGATTATTTTCTTCCTTAAAAGATTTTGTAAGAATTACTCATCTGATTTTTATTAAAATTAAGCGCTTTAGAAGTTATACAGTATTAAAAATAGTGATGCCGTTGAGCGAGGAATGTCGGGGATCAAGAAAAGTAACGGCAAGGACTATCTGCTTCCTTGACCATCCTTGTCTTGGAGTCTCCTTGATAACTTGGGTCCTTGAAAATCAAAGATTTTCCTTGCCCTTGTCTTGCCACCTTAATTTTCCATTTCCAGATGTGCCTACGTCGATCATAACAATGAAAATTCCGTACTCTGAAACAGTAAAACTCTCTCCAAATTTTTTGTGTCGATGTTAGTTTGCGGTTGAGTTACGCCGAACATCCTTTTTTTTCTATTCCGGGTTGACCGTCTGGGACACTCGAGTCCCAGGTTTCTATTCATTTGCAAATCGTAAAAAGGAAAAAACTTGTTAAATTAAAAATATTATTAAAAATTGTAGTTTAGCTTGTTTATAAAGTAAATTATTATATTTAATTATTTAACAATAATTATTATAATAGTATAATAATTATTTAATTATTATACTATTATAATAATTAAAACACTATAATTTTATGGAGTTAATTAACTATTTTTATATTTATATTTTATTTACATTAATTAATTATTTATATTATTATTTACCATAAATTATTATTCATCAAGTAAATATTTTAAATTATCCTACTTTAATATGCAAAAGGTAAGGATTCATTTTTAAAGAAAATTTTTTCTACGATTGCAATACGTAAAGAAATAATAAACTGTCAGATTTTTATTAATGTATAATTATTTTTTATAAGTAATAAAATTTATTTAATAAAAGTATTAATTTTATATAATGTATATTGTTGTAACCACATACTTTTGCATTTAAAATCTTAAATGACCTTCCTTACAAAATTACTTTGAAGCTGTAAGATTTAATTTAATAATTCGATTACCTGTGATATAAATAATAATTTAGTTAAAAATTATAATAAACATACAAATTATTAATTTTGAATTAAATTAAAATTTAAATAAATGTGAAGCTAGATTAATCGTGAAGCTAAGATAAAAAAACTTTTCACCTAACAACTAATTTGAAAAGTATTCAAGTATCCGGAAGGGCTTTAATGTATTTACCCTTTTCCTCAGGCAGGTCTAGCGCTGAAGGGTGCACATCTGGCTAAGAAACTCAAGGATGTAAGACAAGGACCAGGAAAGTCCTTGATTTTCAAGGCCGTTTGTAAAAAAGCCCTTGTATTTTAGCCGTCTTAAGTTCCTCGAAAATAAAGGCCTTGCTCGGATTTTCCTTGCCTTCCTCGATTTTTTCCTTGACATTCCTCGCGTTGAGCGGCATTACTAATTGAAAAATTATTTTCCTTAATGCAGTCCAATGTACTTATTTTTCCGGCATTTGGAAAGTTCTGAAAATGTAAGATATAGTAAACCCTTCGTTATCCGGGTCTTCATTAAGGGTATATATGAGAGTAGTTTCTTTTTTCCTAAGGATCCGACAAGGCCCGTCGCAATCTTGGGAGGGCGGCTTTATCAGATACTTATCAGGCGATCTGGCCGCGTTCCTGGCTCTTGGTCGGTCACGATCTGGGCCCGGGCCCCTTCCTCTCTTTTTCCACCCCTGCGCCCTCCGCTAGACCGCGCCTTAATTAAACGTTATGAGTTGGACTCTCGGCCCTCGTTAACCAAAGACCTCGTTCGATTATAACATAAACGTGCATTAAGTGCACGTATATATACAACCTCGCATATACACTTTTCGTACTTTTTCATTGCATAGACTGATCTTCGACATTACCAACCTATCTTCATAATAACCCTTGTAATTACACTCGCAAAACTCCACTTGATTTTCATCTCAAAATAGCAAGACGATCATTCTAAATTACACGTATTACGATATTTAATTATATGCAACTACTAATGCTGTTTGGAAAATGGTAAAAGAAAAGGATAATGATGAACACGACACGAGAAGCTGAAGCGTTAAATCTAATTCATAAAGGTTTTATTATTAATTAAAAGTATCCAACTTTTCTTATTTAATGAGATTATCATAAGTTTTTTTATAACAGATTATCATAACAGTTTTATCATAACAGATTATCATAACAGTATGAGTTAATTTTTCATGAAAGTAATAAGAAAGACGACTTTTTTGTGTTACCAGACCTCACAAATAATATTTCTCATCGCCCCTTGTCAGGAGCAATATGGCGTTCGAATTAATTAATTACATTTTCGCTTCCACTCGTCCTAATCCAATTTTTCGCGACCGAGTTGTTTCTTCTTTTGGTCACGATTTTTATTGAGATTTACGCGCCACTGTAATTATCGATAAACTTAGTGCGCGATGCAGAAACGACTAACAAAAAAGAATTCACACAAATAAATATATATATATATATATATATATATAAATATATAAATACACACATACATGTATATATGGTTACACAAATAAGATAGGTGTAGAATTGTACTTGGAACTGAAAGCGGGAAAATTGTTTCTATTTTCTTCTGCAATTCGCGACACCGAGCAAGCAGCGAATTCCCACCCCCACATTCACCTCACGCCTGTTCCGTAGCTGCCAGGACCACTCTCATTGGATATAATATATCGTCCAGATTAGTGGAGCCCCTTATTGTTTTCCACTCTTGCGAACCCCCACAGTTCTCCTCTCACCCCCTTTCCACCCATCCGACGCCACCTTCACTCGTTCCTTTTTGCCCCCCGCAGACCCACCCCACGTCCCTATCCTCGACCACCCTTAGTTATAACTTAATTACAAGAAAAGCTGCCCAGACGGCAGCGAGAGAACAAGGAAAGCGTGGACGATATATATTAGATTTCCCGTCATTAGAAACTTCTTCTTGTCGGAAATTATCGTTAAGAGTCTGGATATTCCATCTCTTTGGTCGATTCCAAGGGATAAGAGGAAGAGATGGAACTCGGGCTCTCGACATCCTGGATGATAGTTCAATTAACGAAGAAACTAACAACGATCGATTTTTGAAGAGTGGAAATACAAGGATAGTGCTTAATTAATTTAAATGTTGGAAGAAAAAGTTTCTTGGTCAATTTTGTAGGAGTTTATAGTGATTATAGAATACTTTGTTGAAGTTTGAAGTAATTTCTTTTTGCAAGTTTTACATTGTAATAAAAGTTACAAAAGGTTTAAACATTTTTCAAAATTCTCGAGGATCATAATTTGAAGGGTGGCAGTACAAAACTAGATAACTAACATTTTTGTCAAAAATGGGCTTTTTGCATAAAAAGTTCTTAAAAAATCAAATACACGTTGTGTTAAAAGGATTTCTTCGAAATTTCATTTTTATCCCTTTAGTGACCGCTTCTCCATAAGGTTACTAACAGTTCTTAAAAATAATTTTTACAATTTCGATAAAAAAATTCTGAGAAAATTTGACAAGCATAAATGCATCTCAAGGAAGGTTTCCCAGACAGAAATTAATTTTAAAACTTTTTGTTTAGTTGCGAAAATTGAAAAGTAGAGTTTTCCAAAACTGTAATTTTCTAAAGAAATTTGATATCAATTAAATTTGATAATACTTAAAGAAATTGATTTCTCGAAATCATCAAAATTTATTGATAAAAAAATATAATTTTATTTTCTTATCAGATTTTCAACGAAAAATTGTTTGACTCAGTGCGATACTGACACACTAAATCTTGATTTTCTCGAAACAGAATAATTTCTTTTTATCAAAATTTTTTTTTCTCATTCACCATCCCTATATCTCGGAAGCAAGTTTTCATTTTTATAAAATATTGAAAATTCGATTTTTAATCGCTATCCAAAGCTGATTTTAAAAACCTATTAAATTCTACCTCAAAGTTCTCAGTAGATTTACTCGGAACTGGCTAACTTTTTTTCATCAAACTTTATTTTCCCGTATTCAGCAACTCAATATCTCGAGAGCGAGTTTTTATTTTTCTGTTTAAACTAAAAACTGTATTTTTTATTACAATCCGCAGCCGAGCCTGCTCTAATTTTTGGTTAGTGTCACTTCGAGATTTTCAACTTCCACATGTATTTCCTCAAAACTGGATAACTTTTCTAATCAAACTTTTTTAGCCACCATCTAGCAACACTTCAGCTCGTAAATGGACTTTTGTTTTATCTTTAAATGGCGATTTCGATTCTACACAATGTTTTTTCACTCTCCTGAAAAATTCACATTTTGTTGGTTATCTAGTTTTGTACTGCTACCCTTCATTTAATATTTTGTTTGATCTTTAATTTAATAAAAAATTCTAGACATAGGGAGCATCAATCATGAATATTTTGCTATTATTTTAAGTAATTTATAACTTCATAATCAATATTTTGAAATTTGCCTGAATTCTTCCGGGAAATCCCGAATTTTTCTTCAAACTTCAACATCTAATCACAGCGTTAGAAAATTTATATGAAATTATTATTTTACATTGATGTTAGATTAATATCCCTGATAATTTTCAATTGAAATATTTTCTAAAAATCTTTTATCATTCAATTTGAAGTCATCATTTGTTCTTTCACGAAGATAGCTGATGATATCTTATTTCAAGAGGAATCAGAGATTTGGATTTGCATATCTCCCTTAAACATGAAAAATTGTAAGAATTTAAAGGATAAAGGATTCTGAGAATTTTCTACTAGAATATGGTACAGAATATAGTTTTACATAATTAGAAGTAGGGTAAAGTTGCCTAAGACGAGCCCCCTTCCAAATTTTCCGAAAATTTTCGATTAGAAGGAACTTTAGAAGCAAAAGCGATTACTGACATCATAGTTTCATGTTTGCTTTGCAAAGTTTACATGCTTAAAAGTTCAGAAAATGTTTAAAAGGGAATAAATTTCGATGTTGAAAAAATGTGTATTTTTCCCGTCTTGGGCAACCCGGTATCCTAAGACGGGCCTCTTTTAGAAATCCAAAATGCTATGTAATTAAACTCTAGATATTGATAAATTTTATTCGTAACGTACTGTTTAAACATATTTTGTACATTTATGACACATTATTCATGCAAAATTCATTATAAAACGTAAAATAAGCGTTAAATAAACAAGTAATAACAAAGATATAATGAAGTAATAACAAAACAAGTATTAACAAAGATCACGAACTTAATATTTATAAAAAGTTGTAAAATGACTAATGTTATTCATCGTAGATCAATAATTTACTAATTTAAAGTGAATAAACAATATATTTTTAAAAATTTCTTGTTCATGACCAAAAACCAATAAAGAGGGATTAGGGAAGGTACTAATCATGGCGGAAAATTTAAATATTCTTTTCATTTTTAGGTACTCGGGGAAAAGTGAATGTGTAAAATTATCAGAATAATCTGTTAAGATTGGGAAAACAGACTTTTTCTGTTATATTTTTACAGATATTTTTGTAGAATTCCATTAATCTAACAGACATTTATGTAGATTCTATAGCCATAGCTGTTATATTTACTGACCATTTGTAAATTTAACAGAAATGTCTGTAAATATAATAGAAAAAGTCTGGTGTCCCTATTTTAACAGATTATTCTGTTAATTTTACAGATTCCTTATTCTCCGTGGTTTCTCTTTAAACACGGAGAAAAAAATCTATTAAATTAATAGAAGTCATCTGTTAAAATAGGAACAGCAGATTTTTTATATTATATTTACAGACATTTCTGTTAAACTCAAGGATTTTACAAGCTTTTCGGTAAAATCAATAGAACTATCTGTTAGATTTACATATTTTAAAATAGATTAGAAATCTGGTAACTTAACAAATACTTCTATTGATTTTACAGAAAAGCGTATAAAATTCGAAAGTTTAACAGAAGTTTCTGTAAATATAACGGAAAAAATCTGCTATCACTATTTTAACAAATGACTTCTGCTATCTTAACAGATTTTTTTTCTCCGTGAAAGGGAATCTTTTTTTAATTGTATACAGATATATACAAAACATTTATAAAAAGTTATCTAAATATGCCAAAAAAGTTTTAAAGCCTTTAGCTAGCTCAAAACTCATAATAATTTTCTTATTTCCGCAATTATGATTGATGGCTCTGTTTCGCTATTGTAGAATGAATATAGAAAAATGTTGATCATTATTATCAACTCAATCGGAGTCCCACAAAAAAGGATTTCCATAAAATCTACAATATCTGGTTGAAACTTTAATTGCTTTAGGTAAAGGCTTATACCATTACCGTAACTGAAGCAATTTACAATCAACATTAAATGAATTTTGAACCAAAATAAATGAATGTTCAACTAAAATAAATAAAAAATGGCTGAAGTTTCTTGATATTTCTAACAATGTACATAGATGTCCCAATAATAAATTGAGGAAACTCTTTCGTCGAACTATAATAATTTTCTAAATTTTTCCCTATTTCATAGAATACATAATGAATTACCTTTCACTGAATTGACTTCTTTTTAAATTGGTGGCGATTTCTTTCTAAGGGTGGCGATTCAATCGTCGATTTCAAATTCCCGGTCATTTCCCAGTTTTTCCAGGTCACATTTTCAAATTTCCCACGTCAAGTCAAAGACATTATTTAATTATTTTAATATTAACAAATAAATTTTATTATTAAATCACAATTGATGTGGTGCTTAAAATTTGAAATTCGAAGAACTTTTGAGGATCGCAAAATTTTAGAATTGTTAATAAATCTTATCAGAAGAAAGCTCACTATAAAAATTTAAATTTTACTGCAGTAAACTGCAATAAAAAATAAAAAATTACTGAAGTAAATTTCCGATTTTTCAATATAAAATTCTAAAAATCCAGGTTTTTAAAGGATTTCCGGTCATTTCCCGGTTTCCAGATCAATTCGCCACCCCGAAATTTTGACTGATTTAGTGCAGTGACCCACTTCCCGCTGACTGTTCAGTGAATTTGACTGACTATTCAGTAAATTTGACTAATTGTTCAGTCAATTTTACTGAATAATCAGTTAAATTCACTGAGTAATCAGCGAGAAATGGATCACTGAATGAAATCAGTAAAAAATTTGATTACGTCAGATTTAGAAAGTTTATCTAAATAATAACTCAAAAATAAGAATCTCAAACACCTGAAGACCTGAAATAAAATCTTTTGCATCAAAGCAAGGCAAAAGACATATCATCATCAGGCGAATTAGCAGTGCGTTTGTCACTTCTAAATGGCGTGAGAGCGTAATGCAAATGATCGCATTAACAATCAAATTGCCGAGTCCTCTAAAGGGAAATTCGTGCCTGTAATCCGAATCGGGCAGCGGGATCAAAGTGGAATGGCTGTACGACACGACACGATGATATTCGCCAAGTTAATTGCCGACAAACTTCTCTAATTACAGCGTAATTATGAGCAGCGGTTGTACGCGGCCTGCCAGGATCTCTCGCATATCAAGTTTAATTGTCAGGACGTTCGGGGGTTACTGCGCATGCTTTGCGAAAGGCCACGGTGCCTCGGTACGGCTATTGTGCCAATTAAAGCGAATATCAGTTATTACTCTTTTTCCTCGACGCAAGCACACGCCCCAAATTTGCATCCAATGAATATTTCATTCTCCAAGTGCCCAAGTGCAAGGACTTCAAGAAATTACTCTTGTTAAATACCTCATTCTCGCTTTTGCCTTATCCACACTTCATGATTAATTTAAAATTCAAGTCATCATTTTTTAATTATGATCCAATTATTAACTGATTAATACCCATGTTGCTGCAACTTAAAACTTAACCTCACTATTTCATCAAACGGGTGATTTATATCCTCAAGAATGATCCTTTATCACTTAAATCTTTTATTTTATGCAATGCACCTAGTTACAGTAAATAACTAATCATTTTTTCTAGTGTATTGTATTGTTATAATTAAAAATATTCAAAGTCATAAATCAGATATTGTTCTTTCAACTAACAAAATTAGCAGTACATAATTGAAAAAAATTACATTTCTGCATCACTAGGGAAGGACTCAAACAAAGTTATTTAAAAAAAAATTATTTATACAAAAGTATTACATGTAGGAAAGCATGTAGAAAGTGAAAATTAATTTTTATCGTCTAGAAAAATTTCTATATTGTAAGATCCAATTTTAATACAATGAAATTAATTAAATAAGCTGAAGTTACAAATAAATACACAGTTTGCAGGGAAGAAACTCTGAGTTAGCTTGCCGCTAATACTATCTAAATAGTTATTTGGATTAAAATAAAAATTTTCAAGATTATGATTTCTTCAAAAATAAGGTATTTTTATCAAATAATTTCAGTTGAATTCCGAAAAAATCCATTGAAATCATTCAAGAAAAATGTATGTAACTTTAAACTCTAGCCCAAAATTAAAAATATCGTAAAACAAAAACATCGTGCTAAAGATGAAGGTTAAGTACGTTTTAATTATTTCAATGCATTTCTTCGGAATTCCACTGAAATAATTAATTGAAAAACATTTATCTTTAAAGCACTCATAATCTTGTAATTTTGAAACAATGCTAAGCATTCCAAGTAACTATTTAGTTAGTGGTAAGTGTTATCGTTAAGTTTTAAGAAAATTCTGAGGAGAGACTCAGAGTCTCTCCCCAGAATTTGGACTTGGAATTTTAAATAACTGGAACCAGACACTTGAGAAGATTCGATTGTTCTCGCTAACGAAAATCGACTCCATTACGTAGCCGTGTGAAGCACTTATGCTCACCCTCGTCCATTTCCTCTTTTGCGATTTCCACCCCTTCACCAAACCAACAATTCTGTATCTCGTGCACTTGTGTGCTTTTCCTACACGAGCCGCTAATGGCTGGTCGCTCAGAGTTCCTGTAAGACCTCCTTTTCCCCCTACAACATCCACGTGTATTTTATGGAGCCTCGATGCCTGCACAGTTTCATGGTGACTTAACGAACCTGCTCGGCAAAATCGTTTGAAACTACTCAGACTCCCAGAAATTCAATTCGATAATTACCAACGTCAATTAAACATTTTCTGATCTAATTTGGCACTGAGGAAAAAGTGAAATTAAAAGTTCGTGCACTGACCTAAAAATTATTAGATGGTATGACTCGGAAATAAATAAAAAAAACTCAGCAGTAGATAAGACAGTCAATTTCGAACTTTTGCTTACACCAAATAGACACGAAATACAATTAAGATAGAGGGGGTTTGTCCAGAGGGTTACAGGACAGAGACCAATAAAGGGGTTGATCCCTTGCGACACACGTCCTGAACCCCTTCCTATTCAGGACATCTCATCAATTTCCAATCATTTTTCTTACATTCTAGCATTTTTTAACTATTTTCTCTCTTTCTTTTTTGGACTTGTGTGATGCTGTATCACTCGTTTTCACTTCATCCCCAATACAAATTTGAAAGACTCGCCATCTGTGGAGGGTGGACACTCACCCCTTGGACAGCAATTATTTTGGAATCCATCAGTTTTTCGGGTGGATTAGGGCAGTTTGCGAGCGATTAGTAAAGTCGATAATGATCGATCGATCAAGAATATCAAGATGAAAGCATCTCTCGTTGAGCACTTACTGTCGCCTAATTGGAAACGATTCCATCCCTTCTCTCCTTTCTTTATTTCACTTCTTAGTAAAAATTTTAAAACATAAAACTTAATAAAAATCGTTTCTTAATTTCTTAACAAACGCTAAACTCTAAAAGGCTCATGAAAAGATTACAGTTCGCAACTTTATTTCGGAGCCTTTTCACCCTTTTTTTACAAATTTCTAAGATCAAAAATAAAAAAATTTACGTCTTTTGAATCTCAAAAATTTAAACTTACTCCTAAAGCTTACTACTACAAATAATCTGATTCGACACTTTCGATATAAGAAGATTTTTCTATCACATTTTTCATTTAATAAAAATATTTCAGCATAAAAATTTTTCATGTTTGATTTGAAAATTAAAAAACTGCTTTACCACAAACTTCATTTCTCGGGTCATCTAAATTTTTTTAGAATAATATAAATCTCTAATAATAATAAAGTTATTATTATTAGAGATTTATATTATTCTAAATCTTTTTTAAATCTGAATCAGTTGAAAGTAACTGGTTCATAAGCAATTTAACTGATTAGCAGTAAAAATCTACTGATTTTTCAGTTAAATTTTATTTTAAAATTATGTTTCTGACTACAAAAGCAGATAATTTTCTTTACTGAAATTTCAGTAACATTTTCGACTGAAAATCGGTTAATTTTCTTTTACTGAAATTGTAGTAACATTTCGAACTGAAAATCAGTAACATTTTGGATTAAAAATCAGTTTTGTACTGAATTTCAGTAAATTTTCATTAATAGCTGAAGCAAGAAGTCAGTTATGGATTTAACTAATTGTCAGTCATTTTACACTAATTCTGATTTATAGACACGTTTTCTTTATTCGTGATATAACAAAATAGTGTCATCAATCATAATTGCTAAAGTAATGTCAGTTAAAATGCAAATATGCAAATTATCTATGATTATATAATAATTTCACTCCTAGAAAATGCTTTTGCGTAATACTGAAAAATTAATGTATTATTGAGCTACAGAAGAAGAAATAATATTCTCTGTATTTTGCAATTGGAATATATGAATAACGAAAGGAATAAAGCCATTTTTCTTTGATTCATAAGTAAGAAGTTTGCTAGTGGTTTATTCAATTATAATTTAACTGATCATCAGTAAAAATTAACTGATTTTTCAGTCAAATTTTATTTTGAAGTTATGCTTCTGACTAAAATATCAGTTAATTTTCTTTCACTGAAATTTCAGTAACATTTTTCATTGAAAATCAATTAATTTTCTTTTACTGAAATTGTAGTAACATTTCGGACTGAAAATCAGTAATATTTTGGACTAAATCAGTAAATTTTGTACTGAATTTCAGTAAATTTTCATTAATAGCTGAAGCCAGAAGTCTTTTCACTGATTCTGATTTATGGACACGTTTTTCTTTATTCGTGATATAATAAAATAGTGTCATCATTCATAATTGCCAAAGTAAAGTCAGTTAAAATGCAAATATGCAAATTATCTATGATTATATAATAATTTCACTCCCAGAAAATGCTTTTGCGTAATACTGAAAAATTAATGTATTATTGAGCTACAGAAGAAGAAATAATATTCTCTGTATTTTGCAATTGGAGGATATGAATAACGAAAGGAATAAAGCCATTTTTCATTGATTCATAAGTAAGAAGTTTGCTAGTGGTTTATTCAATTATAATTTAACTGATCATCAGTAAAAATTAACTGACTTTTCAGTCAAATTTTATTTTGAAGTTATGCTTCTGACTAAAAAATCAGTTAATTTTCTTTCGCTGAAATTTCAGTAACATTTTTCATTGAAAATGGATTTAACTGTCAGTTATTTTTCACTGATTCTGATTTATAAACACGTTTTTCTTTATTCGTGATATAACAAAATATTGTCATCAATCATAATTGCCAAAATAAAATCAGTTAAAATGCAAATATGCAAATTATCTACGATTATATAATAATTTCACCCATAAAAAATATTTTTGTCTGATACTGAAAAATCAAAGTATTATATTGAGTAAAAATTAACTGATTTTTCAGTCAAATTTTATTTTGAAGTTATGTTTCTGACTAAAAAATCAGTTAATTTTCTATGATTGAAATTTCAGTAAAATTTTTGTCTTAAAATCAGTTAATTTTCTGTCATTGAAATATTTTGGACTCAAAATCAGTGCATTTTCTACTGAATTTCAGTAAATTTCTACTGAAAATCAAACTTTTTACTGATAGCTGAAGCAAGAAGTCAGTCATGGATTTAACTGATTATCAGTAAAATTTTACTGATTGTAATTTTTCACTGATTCAGATTTATAGAGCACATTTTCCTTTATTCGTGCTATAATAACAAAATAGTTCCATCAATCATAATTGACAAAATAAATGAAAATATCTGTAAATTGTGAATGATTATAATTACACCCCTAGAAAACGTATTTGTGCAATACTGAAAAATTAATGCATTATAAAGCTACAAAAGAAGAAATAATATTCTGTGTATTTTGTAATTGGAGGATGTGAATAAAGAAAGGAATAGAGAGTGGAATTTGCCAGAAGCAACCCTTTCTCGTGAGGGGTAGCTTTCATAATAAGAGAGGAGATCCACCACCCCCGCAACAGGGGTTCGTTGGACAAGTCGGTCGCCATAGTAACGGAAGATCAAGTGGGGATGGGAACCAGAGCGGGGGTTGATTTCTTCATAACGGCCGCCATTATCGCGCCCCCAACCGTGCTCTCCTCATTATGTCCGCCAGTGGAAGAGAATATTCTTGTTTTAAAAATACTCGCGCTCTTCCTTAATGGCGCCGTTTGTAATTGGAAAAAGTCTCGAACACTTTTTGGAACTGTTCTCCACTTTTTTTTCCATACTTCGCCCCCTTTCCACCCTCATCTTTTCAGTCTTTTCTTCTACCAAGTTATCTCGATCAATCAGCTTTATGCGATTTTTATAGAACTGATACTTTTCTCACTAAAAGAAAAGCTAACAAAGATTTTAATTATCTTATATTTGATAAATACTAAATTATTAATTGACAATAAATATTAATTGAAAACATGTTTTGTTAAGTGAGAAAGAAATGTGATTTAGATGGAAAGGAATGTGATGAGGAAATCTATTGTAAATTAGACAGTATTATTTATTATTATTCATACAGTCGAACACATTCGACAGTATAGCCTGCCTTGTAGAAGAAATGTGGTTTCCATATCGGCAATTCGGTTGCATATGGGGTGGGCTTTTAAAAATTGATGCGAGGGCGGCTCGCAGCCACGCAAACTAGATTCAAAGCCTCATCTCGTATTCATGGTGGGCCGAAGAAGGAACGAGAAAAAAAAGGAGAGAATCGGTACATACGGTATATCGACTCGTATGATTACAATATATTACACGATCGACAGGATTGGCTTTATTGTAGCATCGCACAGCAGTGCATGCATATACCATTGCACGCCCTTCGTGCAATGTATGTCCACTATTTCCCTCCTGATAAATCGACATACTTAATATTTTATCTGGATTTGTATTGATGTTTTTTTCTTACTCAAAACATTAATAATATCACTTATTTCATATATCCTCTGCAATTTTATTAAAGAAAAATTGAGACGATTGAGATTTAATGGTGAATTGAAAACAACCTCTCCTTGATTGAGAGGTTGTCACATATAACGAGAGGGCAAAATTTCAAGGTATTAAAAATCTGCAAATGTTCCAAATTAAAAACTTTGTATTCCGGAAACAAATAAGCAGCGAATTCACCTTGGTGAAATGAGATCGTAATCGTGAAATAATGATGAACAGGTAGCTCATAATTTATTTTACCTGTGTGTACCAGTGCACTTGTAAATATTCCCCACATTCCGGGTACAGTTTACGTCATGGTTTTTAACTCGTCTTAATGGATACCACGTTTCCAATTAGGCTCTCGTCTCTATTTGCCTTTAATGTCCCGGAAAATTTTACCGCTTGTTTCTCTAATTCGCAAAAAGATCCGATCTCATATCTGCAAGATCTGATTAATGAAATGCAAATTTTTTTGACTCCTTTAGTCTTCAGTACATAAGTCGCACTGCACTTTACAAATCACTCTTAAGTTAGTACATAAATCATCTTTTAGGCAAAAAATGTTAAAAATACATTTTAACATATAAAATTTTTTCTGACTTTGTCAGAAAAGTTGTTTTTTTGAGAAGCATGAGCTGTACTTACGCTCGTGTGCCTTAAGCGTGTGGTCTGACTATAACTTTGCCATAACGTGCCGCGGCTTACCACTCAACAAGGACTGACCTTTATGAATACTAAGAAGACTTGCCGACAGCAGAACACGCGATTCGCGGTTGTCGGAAAATCGGAGCGTGTCAATAATTAATTCACGGCTTTGGCGGTTCTTCAATTTCGAGAAATGCTTTCGCTCTTATCGGAAATCGACCACTGAGAACCGGCTCGTTAACAAACTCATACCTGACCTCCCTTCCACTCCAACATTTATTACCCAACGAAAAAAAAATCATATCGACCTTTCCTTGGAAATTTATTTTTTATATCCAGAAATTCATTCAAATCGTATAATTGCACACTTCTAAATATTTTTCAGACATAATATTGCAATATAAGATACCAATTTTAAGGAAGGAAATAATATTTCTTTCTGAGTATAAATAAAAAGTGAAGCATGCCGAATAAATAAAAGGCAAGCAAGTTTTAATGCTTATTTAATCACAGGCTTCTTTATAACCGTCGTAATTTGAATTATTTATCATCACTCGCAATCAAGTAGAGTGTGCACATTTTGAAGCATGAATTTCAGTCAGTCTATCAGGAATTATCATGCTGGGCCGGAAGTGGGAGGATTCATCTCTGCCCACACGTTCCGACGTATCAGCGTGTCACGAGCTTTACCTGGGCAACAGTGACCCATTTCCGCGATTCTTCAACTTTTTTGTACCTAATAGCATGCGTACATGCGAACGCGCCCTAAAATGTACGGTTCGCGGTTCGACGCACCATGACCAACGCCGCATTTTCGACGCACGAGGCGTGCAGATACAACATTATTGGCTTAAAAAAAACACTGTAATCTCGTTTGAATACCGGCCCCCGGAGGCCGTTAATTCGATTTCAACATAAATCTTAGAAGATCAATATTACTACACAACTTTGTAACTCTTTCATGATTTTGCCCTCTTTCTTTAATTTAAACATTTCAAAAAGGTACAATTTTCCTAATGTAGCAATTCGGCAAATTTTTGCTGTACTTAACAAAATAAAGAAAGCACTTTTGGAAAACTATACAAGTTTTCTAATTCAGAATTCCTGCAAAATTTCTATTAGTCAAGCAGATCAAGTAGAAATAATTTTAAAAAAATATTACAATGTTATTTGGTTGAAATATTGGCCAATGATGATTTTTTTAAATTGTACAATTTTTCTATTTTAGAATTCCTGCAAAATTTCTATAAGTCAAGCTGATCAAGAAGAAATAATTTTTACAAAATTGCACAATGTTATTTGATTCATTTACTGACCAATGATTATTTTGTTAAATTATGCAACGAGGGGTTAACCACTACTGATGAATTCAGGTGTACACTTGTTCCTGAATTATTTTGAATTCTTTTGAATTCATCTTGTATTCTGTGAATTATTCTCTTGAATTCACCTTGTATTCTTATTTTGAATTATTTTCAATTCAGTTTGAATTCTTTCGATTCTTTTGATTTCACCTTGAATTATTTTGAATTATTGAATTCAGATATACATAAAAATTGCTAATGGTTAACCCCTCGATCGTTGTGCAATTTTTTTATTTTAGTATTCCTGAAAAATGTCTATTAGTTAAACAGTTCAAAAAGAAATAATTTTTACAAAATTGTACCATGTTTCTATTGTACAATTTTTGAAAAATTATGTTAGTCAATGATTATCTCATTACAATATTGTACAATTTTTCTATTGGAAAGTTTCGGAAAATTTCTGTTTCTTAAAAAGGTCAAGAATAGAAAACTTTAATTTGGAAAATAAATCTTTGATCTTGATTATTTTTGTAAAGAATTTAAACGACGGAACAATTTTCTCCCGCATTTTTGAGATATGTTCCCAACAAATTCATGAAAATGATATTAGACCCGTATTTATGGGAAAATTGTATATGTACAATCCCATCGCTGTGGGATATTTAACTATTTTATGACAATAAGGGTGTACAACAATTCCGAGTTCTGAGAACCTTGACGAAAATGGATCACCAGGAAATGTTTGGAATATTTCTCTGGTTTTATGATGCTTCATATATAATCTGCGGGTCAATTGACCCAAACCTCTCATTTCTAAGATATTCAACCAACCACAAAATTATATTATAAAGATTAATAGACCATAATGCAACTTAAATTTGATATACCATTAACCAACAGTAAATTAATAATTTCTTGCACCAGGAGATCAATATTTGGGTGTGTAGAAAAAAACTTTTACTTTTTTGCAGTTTCCATTCCATAACCTGTTTTATTTGGCGAAAAGTAATTGATAATTTTTTTTCCTACACTTTTTTGGGATCAAGAAAACAGTTTGGAAGTAGTAATTTCGAAAACTGATGATTTTCTCAAAACTCGGGTTTTCAACACCCAAATTAAACAAATCTCCCGTTCTAATTAGAAAGTTGAGCTTAGGCTCAAAATGTCAAGAATTAATTTTTATATTTTATTTTTTATTTTATTTATTTTTTAACAGGCACACCTTAATTTACATAAATATGTTGCACGTAATTAAAAATTGCGCCCCTAATTTATTATGCGTTAAAAAAAATAAATAGGGGTTCCTAAATTTTGAAAAATGAAACAATGGACAAACTTCTATAGAGATTGTGAAATGGTATTTTATGAGGTATCAAAATATACTGGTACATCCCATAAGAGCCCGTATTGAAATGTTTCTGAGGTGGCGAAGGAGGTGGGGATTATCTGAATATAGTCGTTTCGTAGTGAGTTGCGACCCCCCAGGGGGTAGTAGCTGGTCTCTCCTAGGGTCGGTCAGTCCCCCGCCATGACGTATGGTGGTCATCTTTTCCCTGAATTACCACCATCTCCTTTCCACTTTCATTCCAAGGACCCCCCAAATAGATTATTTGAATATCGAGTGCTCCATTTTTGGGGCAATGCGACCCTTTCTGAGGAACTTTCTATCCAGTGAACAATCGAGTACCATGTGTCACACTGATTGGTCGTGTTTTAGCATAATTCGACTCTCGCCCTGATTGATAAGGACCCAGTTAGGGGATCGAATTTCACAGATTGCACCCTCTTATTTTCTTTATAACTAACTTTTTAGAATAAAACGAAATTGGAACATAAAATTACGAAGAATTGTCTATAAATAACCTTAATGGTTAGGGAAGTGTCTGGGAATTAAGAGAATTTTGCTGAATGTTTAATTGGATTAATAAGAAATTTTTAATTGGATCTATATTAAAAATTGAAATACTCTTCTAAATTTCAAATTTCTTTTTGTTACAGCGAGCGATGCGCTTGGTCGAATCGACAAGGAACCCGCATCTCCGGAATCTATACAAGGTAAGAAAAAAAACTGTTCTTTATTTTTTGTGATGTGGCGATATTTCTACTGTTCTTGAAAATTGAATTTAAAAACTGCTCATTAATTTCTCGTAACTGGGGAATCTGGGTCAAGGAAGATTATTTTCCGAGACAATGAGTTCTTTGTGTCTCTAAACTCTACAGTGGAGTATCACTGTGACCATTGTTACTTTATATAATTAGACGAATTATGTAATTTCGGAAATAAATTAGATAAAGCTTTATGTATGAAAACAAGTTTAATTTCTCGTCAAACTGAAACAAATTTTTATGAGTTTATATGCTCAAGATATTATATTTTGCGGAATTTTACGGTAGGAGAGAATCTTGGTTTAGTGTTTTACTCTCAAGCCAGTGCAGTGCCATTCGGCTAATTTTTTTCCCAGTAAAGTATGTCATAAAGCCAATTACAGTTGGCATTGTGAATCCGCCTCGACTGCTCGGTGGTTTGTCATTTGTTTTTAAGAACCCCTGTGGCCAAAGTGGTGTAACCGCCCTTTTAACTTGGTGTTACGGGGAGATTGGGAGAAGAAAGCGACGGTGTATTTATAATATGTATCTCAGACTGGCGATGGAATCCCTCAATGGATCGTAAAAACGCTTTGGTTTCAAAATCAACCGGACGACGAAGCGCCCCAATAATAATGGACCAACAATTTGCAATTTGCAAAAGCCCCGAGGTTTCGCTTCGCGGCTGGCTTCTCTTTTTCTCCCATCAACCCTCTCGCTCATTCTACGGAACCTTCTGCCTCCCTTCGGTTTAGTTTCTCGTATTAGCTCCTTTTATTTAGGATAGAAATTCGGCGCCAGCTCCAAAGTGCAATTGCAGCCTGTGGAATTGCCAGGGTTGCCTCTCGCTCACGTGACACCGACAAAAAACGAACGAGATATTCTCCATTTGAAACACACCAGGGAGGCGCGTGAGAAACTTCCACCTGCCGTCTATAAACGATTTTAGACGAGATGTAAAATGAGAAAGACCCATTTTCATGCGTTGAGGAATATAAAAGTTTCGAGTCATTATTGGAAAAAAAATTAGGAGAATTATTTGAAGAGGATCTTATTCAGGAAACTCCCTCAGTTTAAAGTTTTTTAAGTGTCTTTTTTAGAAAAAATAAATTTTGATAGAAAACCGAATTATCATGGCAGAAGTGCTCCCAAAGAAGCTCAAACTTTTCGACTACGGCGTATCAATAAATTTTAATTGAGTTTGGAAATGGAAAACTCAAAAAGTACCGTGAAACGAGGTAAAACCGCTCTTCTCGGGAAAAGTAGCTCACCCACTACTTTATATTTTAAAATTCAATAGCACTTTTCCTAGGGAAAAAGATGATCATTGGTTTAATTAGGGTAATTTTCAAACCTTATTTTACAGTTTATTTGGTGCAGATTTGTTGGTAAATTTCCATAAAAATTACACAGCGCTACGAAAAAAAAATTTCGTGAGCTACAGACTAGCTAGACCATACCTATCCTATGGTTTTCGACCCGCTGAATACGAATCCGAAAGACGTTTCATCAAATTGTCTCTAGTTTTCACATAACCTCAAAATTTGGAATTTCGAGAAAAATTCTGTTTTGTTTAGATTACATCATTTTTTAAATTGAAATTAGGCGAAAAATACGATTAAGCACATTTTTGTAATGTGCATTCTGATATAACTATCTTATGATCAACTACCGCAAAAATATCACTAAAAATCGCGATACATATTATTTTTTGAATAATATAATAATAATAATAATAATAATAATAGTAATATATATTTCATTTGACAGGTACTTGAAGTTTTGAACGTTCATAACGAAATTTTTTTTCTCAACTCAAATTTATCTTGAAATATTGTTCCAACTACAAAATAAAAGGAAGAGTCGTGAGCTTTTTTTGTCATTAAATTAGTTTTTTATTAATAAACCAATATTTTAAAACAAATTTGAGTTTAAAATCAAATCCAAGAAAAATTTCGTTCATTTGAACGTTCAGAACTTCAGGCACATCATTTGACTAGGAATTTACATATCTCAAAGAGTCATCCCATGCAATGCCCAATCATATTATCAATGCAAGAGAGGACTCAGACATGAACTGCAAATTGCCTAACCTTAACTTTCCGGCTCTTTAGTTAGAGGCAGAGGTACACCGACGAGAAAAGAGGGAGAAATGGAACGAAAAGAGAGTCAACCTATCCAACCTTTCACTCACTTACTTTACTTCCCTTCATCTCCGTCATTCTCACAATAAAAAAGGGTACCGACATGTGTCGAGGTCAATCTATACTTCCTCATCAGGGTGAATATAAGGGTATTACAGATTTAAAAAAACTTTATGCTGTGTAAAACAATGTGGATTTTTCCTATCATTATTAAAAAGTTCTTTTTTTTACAAAAGTTTTATAAATTTATCAAAAATCTTGTTATATTTTGCCAGATTCTTTTTCAAATTAATTGCATTGTTCCCTTCCCTCTTTATAAACAGCATCTCAGTGAATTCCTTCTTTCTCTGATGTCTTTCGTGATGCAAAATCTTAACATCTTCCCAATTGAAATCATTACCATATGTTAGTGCATGTTTGGACAGAACATTATGATACTTCGCATTCCCATATTTTAGATTTGATCAAAAAATCTTTCAACATTACCGTCTCTCTAAGTTTTTCACTAAACGAATAGAACTTTTTGACGTTCTTCACCGCCCTTTCCTCCCAATTTCTTTCGATGTATAGAAATTTCATGTTTCAAATCTAAAGAAACTTAATATTTACAACTGTTGTAAAAAATATCCGTTTCACGGTGAACCTCAACCAACTTCAACCTAAACTTCTTACTCAACGCCAGTTTTTTGCAGGATTTAATTCTCTGATGTTGCACAAATATTTTAAGTGAGAAATTTAAAAAAATCGATTGAGCCCTTTTTTTAAAAATTGAAATTTTGATTTTTTGAGATTTTTTTCTAATAAAAAATTGTAATTATGTGGACTTTGTTATAAATAAAATATCTAGTAAAAAAGTTCTTATAAACTTTTGTGTCAAACGAAAACTGGGTCTTCTATAGAGGTTTTTGTAGCACAAATAGGGGTTTCTTGTCCCTAAGGTTATTGAAAGTTCTGACTCAACAAAAACTCTCTGCAGGATTCAATTATCTGATGTTGCTTAGATATTTTGAACCAATGAGGAAAAAATCGGTCCAGCCTTTTTTTGAAAATTCAAATTTTGATTTTTTATTTTAAAAAATATCGAAAAATCAAAATTTCAATTTTCAAGAAAGAGCTCCATCGATTTTTTTAATTTCTCACTTAAAATATTCGGGCAACATCAGAGAATTAAATCCTGCAAAGAACTGGCGTTGAGTAAGAAGTTTAGGTTGAAGTTGGTTGAGGCTCACCGTGCGTTTGTTGTTCCAAAGGAAAACGTAGTAAAATAATCCCAATGGAACAGTTCAGGCACCTTAATGAACCACTACTCACAAGACACTCACTAACACCTCTTTGTCACACAATAGTATCTGCAGACTTTATAAATAATTTTGTATTCATGTGAAAAAATTTTTTTTCACAATCTATCACACCACCATCAAACTTTTATTATTATATTATTTGAAATTTAACCTCATCCAAGAGAAAGATAAATATTCTTCAGGACTGGCCAAAAATATGAAGCTAGAAACTGTTTCTCACAATGCGCTCTTTTTCTCGACACAAGTGACTTGTTGAAAGTCACGCCGAATAGACATTGAACAGGATTTCCTTCAAAACTGCAAAGAGCTAAAAGACCAAAACGTCTATTCGAATCTATTTCACTCAGAATCGTCAAAGAAAGAAGAGAAATGCTTGAAGAGACCCTGTTTTTATAATATACATAACAAGCTGGACGAACCTTCACTATTTGAATCATCACACTACTGAATGAAGTTATAAACGTTTCATTTCCGTCGGATAATTCAACGTGATGACTGTGAGGTTGAAGTTCAAAAAATAATATGTATCGCGATTTTTAGTGAAATTTTTGCGGTAGTTGATCTTAAATGATAGTTATATCAGAATTCACATAACAAAAATGTGTTTAATCGTGCTTTTCGCCTAATTTCAATTTAAAAAATGGTGTCATCTGAAAAAACCTGATTTTTTCTCGAAATTCCACAATTTTGAGGTTATGTGAAAACTAGAGTCAATTTGATGAAACGGCTTTCGGATTCGTAATCAGTGGGTTCGAAACCCATAGGATAGGTATGGACTAGTCTCTAGTTCACGACACTTTTTTTTGGCGTTGTGTTATATTTATGTTGAACTATCTATTTTCGTATTTTGGTTAAGTTGGGTAAGAAAAGTGATGAACTTTATTTTTTAGTGATTGTTTATAATGTGTCTCCCCTAAGGGTTTACATACATGACTTCCAATCCTTACAATACTTCCTCGTACATTTTTTATTTTTCTGAGGGGACCTACAGTTTAAGGTGGGT
>JBAGKK010000605.1:81198-96990 GCA_037177015.1 Euceroptres primus | reverse complement strand
CTATCGTTTCACTTTCCCTAATTTCTTCTGGTAATTTATTATATATAGTAATACTTCCATAAATTGGAGTACTCTGCTCAAAATTCGAAAATTTTGAGATTATGTGAAAACTAGAGCCAATTTGATGAAACCGCCTTCGGATTCGTAATCGGCGGGTCGAAAACTATACGACAGGTATGGTCTAGTCTCTAGCTCGCGACACTTTTTTTTTGTGGCGTTGTGTTATTCCATAATTTATTATCATAAATCAGGGACAATCTGATTAAAAGTCTATTAAAATATATTTCTTTTTAAATAATCGTCTCTTATTAACTCTATAAATTGGAATCAATTAAAACTTTTCCTAAGTTGATTTGTTAACTGAATTCTAGCTGTAAATCAGTTATTTTTTACTGATAGAGTTAGTAAACTGACGAATCAATAAAAAACTGTTTTATAGCTAGAATTCAGCTACTAATTAAAATTAATAAAAATTACAACTGTTTCAAATTTATAGAGAAAGACTGTAGACTAAACAAATGAGTTGAATAATTTTGAAAATATAAGTTGTTTGATTTGAAAATATTCGGAAGAATAATAATCAGTGGGGGATTATATTGACCCTCGATAAAAATAATCAATTTGAATTCTTCTATTCTGACCCTAAAGACAAAATTACCATATCAGATTATAAACGATTATTCAGAAGAATCACATTTCTTCCATATCGGATGGTAATGATGGAAACTTTTACATTGACGTGTTCGTCACTTTTCCAAAGGAGATTCCATCTCCCCGACATATCGGAATAAATGGGTCCGTAGTATGCCTGTCTCTCATGGACTAGGTTAAATAAATATTCCGAAGAATGTTTAAAAAATAAAAAGGCCTTATATATGAAAGATACAGAGAAGATATTGTTAAAAGTTGAAGAATTTAAACATGTTTACACGTAAATAAAGCTTAAGCTGGTTTGTTTGTTTAAATTCAATTTTAAACATTTAAGCATAATTGTATGTTTATCACAGTATGTGTCGAATCATAATATTCTCCATTTACTTAAATTTAATTCTTTTTAAATTGTTTCATGAGAAAAACTTTCCGTCAAGTTGTTATAAAGTTTTTCTCCGAGTAAGTTATGGTTATAATATATTCATGAGGGATACTACTTTCTTAAAAAACATTTTCAATTTGCGAGTCTTAATGACAAAGATTTACGATACTGATTTTATTATTCACGATCATTCATTAATTCGCTTCCTGGAAGGCGGTTGGATAAAAGTGCACCGCAAATTTAATGTTGAGAGTTCACTTGCGGGTACGTCCTGTACGCGATAATCGCTTGTTTATTTATGCCACTAACGTACAGCACACCTGTTTCACCAATAAGGCTCGACTCGAGATTCCTTCGTCCTGAACTCGAGGAAGATTTCTCGAACGGAAACGAGAATCGAGACTTAATTTCCTTGTACCCTCAGCTCGTCAATCCGTTAGCTTTTGATTTCCTGGGTCTCCCATAAGCGACAATTCACCCCATTGAATGTCAAAAAGAATGTTTTTTCTTTCGCATTATTATTAATCTCAACTTCTTCAAAAATATGTTGCAAAATAAACAAGTGGAACATTGCAAATAAAAATTCTTTAAAAGAGAAGTTTAGTTTGCATAAATTTAACTTTGTTTTTTTTTTTTTTTGAGCGAGGGACAAAGGAATCGTAAAAAGCGATTTTAAACGCTCTGCAATTTACAATTTGCTGCTTCATAAAGAAGTAGTGTTGTGGTTTCCTGGAAGTCTATCCCTATAAATGTTGCAGATCGAGAACCAAATTATTGTTGTAGAACGATGGAAACGTAAGCGGTTTCGCTTGGAATGCAAAGGACGTCGATAGACCGAACGAGACCGCCAGGGCGAATAAGATTCTCGTGACTTTGTTATTCAAATCTTCAGGACACAAGTTTTCTCCCTGCTTTCAATCCGGGAAAAACGCTTTTCCGACTTTTCAATTTACGCCTTCCCGAATCGTCCGCGCGTATCGTCCCTCTCGCTATGTGTCAGGAAAGGCAAATTCAAATCTCTCGCTTCGAGGATCATGGTTTTCTTCCTCATGATCAGATTTTTATCGTCAATAAACGAGAGAATAAAATTTTTGCTTTTGAATATAACAATTTTTGCGAGAATCTCAAGGTTTACTACTGGGGGTAAGTCAGTCGTGTTTCCTAACGAAATCGAGAGAAGATTTGAGCTGTTTTTTTTTAAAGGAGGAAAAAACCATTAAGCATTAAAAAGTATGCAAAAATAACTTCGGTTTTTTATATACAGATTGTTGTGTAGATTATTTTGTAAAATTTAATCTGCGGTGAAGAAATACACCGCAAATTTGGCTTTTATAGTTTTATTTTATCTCAAATTTGTGAAGGTGTTTTTGAAGTTTTAATTCTGAAATTTTGTATAAATGTATGAAGTGTATGTTATGTATGTTGTGTAAATGTACACTTCAAAACGTCAGCTTCAAAATCATCGCCACAAATTTGCCATCGCCACTAAAATAAAAGACAAATTAGTTTCTGCTGAAACAAGTTTGTGTTTCATTTTCTTATAAAGTGAGGTTTCTTTTAAAGCTGTAATTTTAAATTGTGTCAAAATTACATTTCATGAAGACTGCACATATGTTGTATAAGATATATCTGAAGTGTACATTTATATTTAAAAATTTCAACTTCATCAAAATCCCAACAAATTTGAAATAAAATAAAAGACAATTTAGTGGGGATGTTTTTGAAGTTGTAATTTTGAAGCGTGTTAACATTATACGACATCAAGATGTATGATGTGTATGAAGTACAAATCTACACTATAAAATTACAACTTCAAAAACATCCCCACAAATTTCTAATACAATAAAAGACAAAGTGGGGATATTTTTGAAATTGTAATTTTGAAGTGCGTCAAAATCATAAGATTAGTTCACACGGAGGGTTGGGGAGGCGAGTAAAGTGTATAAGGCCGCTAATCGCGTAAGGGGAAATGAAAACGAGTAGTGGTTCTTTCCTGGAATGAAGGAATCGTCGGACATGCAGACTGACTGAAGCAAAGAAAACGAACGGACCAGTGATCCGTACACGAGAAACCGCTCACAGTTCCAAGATGTTTTCCTTCCTGGCACTTTGTTCTCACGATTCAAGGCAGAACGTCCGCGCAACCTCGACTTCCGACCTTCGTTATTCTGATATGAGAGCAAAAAAATAGATAGATAAATAGATAAAGGCGTTACTTATCATTAGCACGTATTTACAGAATCGCGAGAATCCCGCATGGATGACCACTCGTAAAAGCAACAAAGAGACTTTTAATGTCACGAGACAAGCATGACATTGTCATCAGAGGACATTCCTTACACTTGCAGAAGATTCTGGAGAAAATTTAAAAATCCCTTTTTCAACTCTTGTAAATATTCGTTATTACGACTTCTTCATAAGGAAGAATGAGACTTGGAGCTTTAATTATTAAAATTATTTACTTAAAATCCTATTGAACATTTTCCATTGGTCAGTTCCTCATTATGTGTTTTAAATACCATAACTGTTGTTTGGAAAAATAGATCTGACCCCATTGTTTTGAAATGACTAAAATCAACCGGTGTCAGTCGCCATGAGAAATAAGCATCAGAAAGAAAAGAAAAAAGCCTTTCTTCCACGATTCCATCAGTTGGGTGTTGTCGGCATCGCCTTTTCTTTGTACATTTCACTCTCTCGGCGCCGAGACTAGCAATTAGCAATTAAACCAATAACTCTGCAATTGGTGATTCCATTAATGTGACGGTTCTCACGGAGGGAAGAATAAAAAATTTTTCGCGATCTTATATCTCGCCCTTTTCTCCCTCTATTAATTTTTAATTATTAATTGCTTTTTATTATTACATTCTCATCACATGAGAGTGTATTAATTTTTTCCCCTGTAAAAGTAAAAGTCTAGAAGAATATTGTTTTGAAACAGTAATTGATTTTGAACGGCAGGACTCGATATCCTTTTTGTGGATTAAGTGAGATAGGGAGCAGATGTGGTAACTAAATTGTCTGAGAAATATATCAATATAAATAAATGTTGGAAATGAAGTAGATAATGGAATAATAAAACTGGCGTCTATATCTAATCTCCTGGAGCTTCACTAATTTCAGTGACATTCATTAATTAACGAGCGATGCGGAGACGATAGTAGGCGAGCCAATTGACTACCAATAGAGCTGATATACTCCCACGCAAAGTTTACACAATAATTAAATAATCAATATGTATTAAGCTTATTACCGCCCGGGCTCGCGAGATTAATTTGATTGTGTGGTGGTAGGACTCGTATATCGTTTAATAGGCGCCATATTGTTCGTAACGACGCAATAAATATGGACGCGAGCAAATGAAGACGATAAATTGTCGAACGCCTCCGCTGTCGGCGATGTGTGTACTCCCCCATTTACCCCGACTTTGTTTCTCTACTCTCCTTCACTTCAATTTTATATGCTCTTTCTCTTCCCTAAGTAGCATTGAAAACTAACCTAGCTATAAAGAAGACACTAAACAGGTCTATAGAAATTTCATTGACAATCTACCTGAAGTTTCGAACGTTGAAATGAGGGAAATAATTTTTCTTAAGTGAAATTTGTCTTGAAAAATTCTTCCATAACATTCTAAATATTCGTTTTCAATAAAAAAAAAGCATATAAGCTTTCTTATCATTAAGGATGTTAACACCTTATTGCATCTCAGATTTTTTTAAATAGGTTTATAAAATCGAGGAAAATATCCATATATTTCCCCAACATGAAAGTTATTTTTATTAGCTGTTAGAAATGATCGTAAATTTAATATACACATAATTTTTAAAATTAATAGTACAGTCAAATTAGGATTTCTGCTGGAACAAATTAGAAGCAAGCTGATTTTTGTTTAAAAATGTTTGGATGGTTGTCCTTTTGAAGCCCTGAAAAGTTCGAGGCTGAATTCTTAAACTAAGCTTTGTTAATAACAAAAACCATAAAATTGCAACATGTTTTCAACACGTTTTTTTGGATTGTTACTTTCGAGTAAGAGATAAGTAAAAAGTGTACAGGACATTGTTTTCAGAGCATAAAATAAGCTAAATGAGCCCTTAGCGAATATCCTACGATAAATAGTTTACATATGAATTTGTTAATTAACATTGTACGTTTTTCAGGGAAGACAAAGCGATGATGAATTTTCATTGTTGCAAAAAAAATCGCGGACGGATTTTTGCTATTAGATTCTTAAATTGGATAGATCAAAGTAGTAAAAAACATTTTTTTGATTTCAGAATCCAAAAATGACAGAGGGGTGCGTTTTTTAAAAAGTTTTTAAAAAAATCAGAGGCATTTTTTTAAAAACATTTATATTTTGTAAAAAAAATCTGTTGAGTTCAATTTTGCTGAAATATCTAACAGATTTTGCATCCTCAGGAAAAAGTATGTTTAAGATGCCAACAAAATTTTTCGCATTAATTATAACAAATCGTTATAAGCAATAATTTTTTTCCATACTTTCAGGTGCCAGAAAAATCTTTAAAAAATTGGATATAACTGTTGAGGAAGGTGGATTTTAATTATTATTTTTCCAAAAAGCCCTACGAGCAGTATATTTATTGCAAAAAGTATTATTTAAACAAATTTTATAAAAAATTTCACAGAACTACGCCAAACTGTAATAGAAATTTTTAAAAATTTTAAAATAACGATTTGTTATAAAAAATGTGAAAAATTTTTTTGACATCTTAAACATACTTTTTCCTGAAGATGTACAATCTGTTAGATATTTCAGCAAAATTGAACTCAACAGATTTTTTTCCAAAATATGAATGTTTAAAAAAAGTGTCCCCCACCTCTCTGTCATTTTTGAATTCTAAAATCCAAAAAAATGTTTCTTTAGTACTTTGAACTATCCTCTTTGAGAATCCAATAGCAAAAACCCGATCGCGATTTTTTTTGCAACAATGAAAATTCATCATCGCTTTGTTTTCCCTGAAAAACGCACAATGTTAATTAACAAATTCATATGTGAATTATTCGTCGCAGGATATTTGCTAAGGGCTCATTTTAAAGCTTATTTTATGCTCTGAAAATAAAGTCCTATACAGTTTTTACCTATATCTTAATCGAAAGTAACAATCCAAGAAAACGTGTTGGAAAAATGTTGCAATTTTACGTCTTTTGTTAATAACAAAGATTTGTTTAAGAATTCAGCCTCGAAGTTTTCAGGGCCTAAGAAGGACATCCATCCAAACATTTTAAGACCAAAATCAGCTTGCTTCTAATTTGTTCCGGCAAATGGCCTTTTTGCGGCTAATTTGACTGTACTATAATGTGCATGTATCTTAATTTTAATATACTATATCTTAGCTGATATAATATACAATGTGATTAATATACAATGTGCATTAAACTTACTATACATTTGTATTAAAACTAATACATTTAATATTAGGGTTAAGATACTTTTGTGTTAAATTTAATATGCGTGTGGGTATTAGATTTTAATGTCTGTACTGCATATTTGTTTCATATACCGTATATGAAGCTTAATACAGATTTTTCTAACAGTGTAAATATAACAAATTTTAAAGGAAAAATCTAATGGTGATATAGAAAAAAATAGTTGAATCTATAATTGTTTATTTAATATTAATTAAATAAATCTCAAATATTAATGAATAAAATCTCATAGGAATGAGATTTTCTTTCGCTTTAGAAACAAATTGTAATATTTGCAAATATTACTTACTATTATAAAAACTGATAGAAAATAAAAAAATGTGCGCAGTATTGCGCTAATGCCTCCGAAGGGGTTAATTTCCTATTAGTTAAATCAAAAATTATTTTTTTTAACAGACAAGGGATGAAATATTTACCTTCATTGATCGAAAATTAAATCGAAGAACATTTCAGAAATTGGATCGACTTTTGGTTCCTTTGAAATTTAGCTTGCGTGTTTACTAATGTGGAATGTCATCAGTTGAGTGGTATTGAATTTTTGAGGAGCTTACATCGAAGTTTCGTGCACCAGAAATTGTGTCCTTCATTATTTTTAGTGACACCGATAGTTTTTCATTTAATCTATTTATTTTTAATTTTTAAAAACATTTTTCTTTTCATTTTCGAAAAGTTTATTTGAAATTGCGTCTAAAGATGTAAAGATAAATTTTAAAAAAATTTTTAAGTAAATTTAAAAAATAAATATAAATAAATATAAATAAATATAAATAAAGACAAATAAATTATAAATTTATAAATTTTACGTATAAATTTACGTATCAATTTTACTCATACGTATTTTATGTATAAATTTTACGTCAATGATAAACAAAATTATTTGGACCAGATTTAGATGGTTTTAATTGATTAATTAATAAGAATAGATTTTTAATACGGTAAAAGAAAGGCTAATGCGTTATGGGTCATAAACGAAACGGATTATTTAGCATAATCATCGGGACCGGAAATAACGGTTTAGACGCTTGACGAGCGAGTTATTTTTTAACCCCCGGATAAAATCAACCACTTATCCCCAACCACTTCCTTCCTGTTTATTATAATCAATTAGCACCCCGTTATCTACCAGCACGCGACTTCACGAGGGTATATGAACGCCGAGGGGTGAAACCCTCCGACGCGTTTTTTTATATTCTACTTCCAAACGGGTGTACAAGAGCACCAGGACTGGCAACAGGCTGATGAGTGGCAAGATTCTGAATTTTTCCCTCCATTCGTCTTTTCTGTAAAGGGGACAACCTTCGCACTGATTCTTATATTATATGTTCCATGTTTCTGAATATGTCCCTTCAACTTGGTTTTGAATTTTAATAATCGAAAGATAAAATTTAAAAACCAGTTTAAAACAAGATGTAGGCTGATAAATTTATTAGTGAACTAATTTGTTGCAGGGGAGCTTTTATTAAAATTAGGGCAAGTTTCGTAGGAATGGTATATTATAGAGATTTCAACGATTGGAAAAATATTTAGTTTCTAAGAAATGGAATATTTACTCTTGAATAAAAATAGTTTAATTTGAATAAATTTTCATTAGAAGAAAGAAAGTACCATAAATTTAACTGATTATTCAATTTAATTCTGTAATTGGTCTTCGGTCAATTGGATTTATAAACTAAAATGAAAATAAGAAAGAGAGAAGCTTTTAGATTTTAGAAGTGAGTCTAAAATCTAAAAGTTTAGAAGTTATAAAAAGTATGGGTGAAATCTTAAGGGGGTAATTTTTTCATCTTAAGGGTAAACTTTTTCACATCATTTTTTCGGATTTTTTTTTAAATTAAAAAGCAGTATGATTTTGAAATTATATTGGCACACATTTGAACTATGATATACATTTTTTTAAATAAAAATATTCAAAATGGTGGACGCTGCACTCGCTCAAAAATGAGACCTCCAAAAAAATAATTTATAAATCCAATTCTATTGCGGACGATAGGCTTAAGCTTAACACGTGTGCAAAGCGACGACCCAATTGATTAATTAGTTTTTGAGATATCGTGCTCACCGACTTTTTTTGAGGCCTCAACTTCAACGAACTGTAGCGCCGCCATTTTCTTTATTTTTATAAAAAAAATATTTTGTTAATTTAAATGTATGCTAATATAGAGAAAAAGTTTTGATAATAATATTGCTTTTCTACTTTAAAAAAAAAATCTTTTATCAAATCAGACATTCACATATCTCAAAGAATCATTCCATGAATTGACAAAATCAATACAAATAATTACTCCGACACGACATGCAAATCGCCCAAAAAATGCTGCAAAAAAGTATCGATCACACTAGAATACTCCCTTAAATCTAAATGATGTGGTTAAAGGTAAAATTCAAGAAAATGTTCTAAATTGAAATGCATAAAATTATATTTAGCTGATTGCCAAATGAATGGAAGGGATTTTAAATTTAAAAAAAAATAGTATCTACAATCTGCCTTCAATCAGGGCATCAAAACAAGAGTTAAAAAATAAATCAAACAAGCAAAAGGGGGTGGAAAAGCCTCAAGTGGAAAGTAGTAAAATACACTGTAACTTTTTCTCCGTCTCGTTTTCAACCGTGCTACCAAACGCTACAATTGTGAGAGAAATGCGAGGTGAGGTATGTTTCACACACATATTTCTACATTACACACACGTATTCATTTCATCATACTCCTATGTTACAAAGGGGATAAGGTTATACCTTAAAAGTACCAACGAAAGACTTACGTGAGTGGTGCACACTGGAGAGCAAAGAGTTTTTCGAGGAAAGGGGAAGGGAATTGAAGGCGATATAGAAGTAGCGTGAATGGGGGTTAAGGGGCATAAAAAGGTAGAGGGGGTGGATTTTTTTCCTTTCCCTGAAGATCTTTTACGATTTACGCTTCTGCAGAAACCCGATACCCTCGTCAGCCATTAAGCCAACGTTGTGCGTTAAAAAGAGACGGTGTATTTGTGTGTGAGAGAATAAATGCGTTGAGGAAAGAAAGTGTTGGGGAGGAAGAGGAAGGTGAATAGTAGCATTGGATATTTTTTGCGAGACTCGCAATTGAAGAAATACACTCTGTGCGGGAACGCAAAACAAGAAAATATGGTGCGAAGCCGCGAGTATATTGTAGTAGCTGTATGTGAGGAAAAAACTCCATTGTAAATATCGGTATTGAATTTGCAAAGAAGCCTTTAGAGAAATATACATTCACTTCACCTTTCTGGTGCTGAGATGCACATTTTATGTTAATATTAAAACAACTGAGTGATTATTGCAGTAAAATGGTTCAAAAACAAGGCTGTCAATTATTGGGGGTCAACAACAATCTATGTAGTTTTTTAGGATAAATTAACTTTTTATCTATTCCTTACAATTGCTCATATCATTTGTACGTTGATTATTAATTATTTATTATATTATATACGTGATTATTTATTACTGGTTTTTGTTTCTTTACTATTCAATTTTGAAATTTGAAGAAACTGGGCCAAAATGATTGTACATTCATTATTCACAAACAGTGGTTCCAGAAATCAGTTCTCGAAAAACCTACAAAACAAGAGAATGACAGAGTAGAATTGGAGATGTATCGAGCCCGGGGGCTCCGAAAATGCACTGAAAGACACTATTAGAGGGACGAAAGTCGAGCAGAATGAAAGACAGTAAAAGGGGAGTGAGTTTCTGGCGACTGCCATATAATTGACATTTCGCGAGAAGTCCGAGTATCTTCTTCGTCTAGACGGTGGTAATCGTTACAAAAGGACAAACTTTCGCACAGGTAAAAGCGTCGTTTAGTCGCGATGTGCTTGTGAAAACGAGCCCTAAAAAGAACGAAGATGAACGTTCCAAAGTCCAACACACGACAAGGAATAATTAAATTCATTAACTCCAGCCTTGATGGGCGTCGATGGCTTAATTATCAATAGCGAGCGCAATAATTTTTCATAATGAACTCGAAAAACCGGTCGCAGTGGGAAAAATGAACATTCAGAAAATTTTATAGAATTAATGACTTCGAATTAACCGCGAAATGTTACAAAAAGTCGTTTATAAATTATCATTACGCTACTAAGAACTGATATTATTTATAATTAAAATTATATTTATTTATGTTGCAATATATTTTTCGTTGAATTTTGTGGACCTTAATGAACTTTGAGGAGAAATTTGAGTGGTTAAAGCTGGTGACCACAATGGTGGTTCTATCGCGATTTCGCTCATCGGCAGCCATGGGGGTTGATGGGAGTATAATAAAAAAAGCTCTGCGGGAGCTTGATAAGCCGGAGGGTATTTCACACTCGGACAACCCTTGTATCGTGGAGGGTGGTAATGTAGCGTTATTTAACTCGGTTACCAACCCCCTTTCGACTGGTTCCTTGATCGCAAGAAACGCAAAAAACGGGGGTGTTCGCCGTCCCGTGAAAACACTGTGGGGGCGGTGACACGCATAAAACAGCAACCAGCTCCATTTAAAGCTTCTCATACACGCCATGGGATTCAACACCCAAAGTCGCTTCCTTCAAAATTTGTATTATTATACACAATTATTATTCCCTGAAAAAACACGTCTTTCATACAATTTTCCCAATATATACAAAATGGATAAAGTTAGTGATTCATTTGTTGCACTCTATTATTTACTAACATTAGGATAGATACTATTAAAAAGATGAAAAAGTCTGGAGAAAGTATGTCAAAGAAATTAATGTCTTGATTTTAATCCTTGGATGATGGTCGGGGAATTCTGGGAGGTAGCACGTGCAGCTTAGCAATATCTGGTGATACGTTAAGGAAGTCGCATAAATCGGGGTCAGTATAGCGTGAAAATAGAATGTAAAGCGTTCGCAGAGCCCTCGGGCCTCGGAGGTTGAAGGCTCGAGGTCGGCTTTCTACGGGGGTGGTTTGACGTGTATGACGTGCCGGCCACGTGACTGGACTACCAAGCTAACAATCACTGCCCCGAACTACGCCGGACGAATCTTAAATATGAGATATTCAAATAATCTCACCACTCAGGCTCCCTATGGTCTGCAGAGCTTCGAACTGCCCAGATGCATAGAAACATTTTCAAGAAGAAATTTATCAACAACTATAAATCCGATCCATGAAAAATTTGGTGAAAAAATAAATGCATATTTTTCTATTCTTTTTAAAATAATTTTAAACCGTGGTCTTGCGGCCTTCAACTGTCCCTAAATAATTAAAATGATTAATTAATGTTCATTTTCGTAAATATAATAATTGTTTGCCAGGGAATACAACTGATGGTACCATACGTTCAGGAAAAAAGTTCGACCCAATTAGACCAAAAATAATACCCCTAAGCGTCAAAAACTACCTTTTATAGAGGTTAAAATATTGAAGAAAAGTGACTGGTAAAATTAAAATAATATTTTAACCTCTACAAAGAGTAGTTTTTGATGCTTAGGGGTAGTATTTTTAGTCTAATTGGGTCCAATTTTTTTTCCTGAACGTATGGTACCATTTGTTGTATTCCCTGGCAAAGAATTATTATATTTACGAAAAAATAACAATAATTAATTATTTTTATCATTTTGGGACAGTTTAAGGCCCCAGAACCACGATTTAAAATTATTTTAAAAAGAAAAGAAATACATATCGACTGTCCCGAAGAAAAGTGTCTTAACAAAGATTTCCGAATACAGAGTGTATCAACTATATTCTACTTCGCTAGAGTTTCGTATCTCCATTTACGAATACACAGAGATACGACACTCTAGCGAAGTAGAATATAGTTGATACACTCTGTATTCGGAAATCTTTGTTAAGACAGTTTTCTTCGGGACAGTCGATATGTATTTCTTTTTCTCTGTAATCGGAAATCTTTATTAAGACAATTTTCTTCAGGATAGTCGATATATGTATTTATTTTTTCACCATATAGAACAACTTTAGGGACTGTGTCATAAAAGAAAAACGTTGAGTTTTTTTTAGGACACCCTAATGTTCACTCTGCCCTCTATTCTAAAATATACTCACTAAATCTGAATGAAAATTAAGATGCTAATTTACTTAAGTGAAAATTTCTACTGATTATTAATAATTTTTGACTAACACGGTAGTGAAAAGTTGAAAAGTTGAAAACTACTAAAAGAAATGTAAAGTACAATCCTAACTTTATAGCACGCAATCATTCCAGCAATTTTCAGTCATAAAAAATATAAATTAGCATTGGAAGTTGCTAAATACGGAAATATTGACGAATTATTGCAGTGCAATATTTATTTTGCGCATTGAAATTTGCTGGAATATTGCACGGAAATATTGAAGAAATATTGCTGTGAAATATTTTTTCAAATTGAAAGTTGTAGGAATGTTGCGCGGAAATATTTACGAAATATTTTGGCCTTTTTTCTTGTTTAAAGTAATAGGAATGTTGCTCTGCAATATTTCATAAATATTTCTGTGCAGCATTCCAGAAACTTTCAAATCATAAAAAGTTTCTTTCAAAGAAATACTGCAACAATATTTCCATGCAATATTGCAAGTTGCGAACATTTCTTAATTGCAGCCACATTGATGCAGTATTATATGGAATATTTCCAATTTTGCTGAGAAAAATTCCTGGAATATTCAGGGAATATTGCTTGCTATAGGGGCCGCAATATTTCCGTATTTTAGGATAAAATAAAAGCATATTTGTCCTCGTGTACAATAATTTTGAAGTAAATATAAGTGTATTTTAGGTAATTTGCATTTTATGTGTAAACTATTCTTTGTAAAAATTAATATTTTTTACACAAAATAATTTGTTGAGAAATGTAGTTTCGTGTATTTTAATAAAAATATTTTTGGATGGTTTTTGTAAATAGATCCATATTTTTCAAGGTTCCAATAATATAAAAAACTCATTTTTTGTACTTTTGTCAGTCCAGTGTGTTTTTTGGAGAATATGGGCGAGTTGTCGGATTAATGTAAAATTAATGTAACAATATGTGTCGAAAACGAGTATTTTAGCATTCGCCTCATGGTCAGTGTGCAGGACCACAACGTCATACATCACTGCCAGCTGAACGAGGGTGCCAATGCCAAATGGACCCAGAGTGCCAGTCTGGAACTCCCTCGCGGTAACGCCCTTCTTTATATGCATAGCTTCATTTCCTTATCGGAAGTTTACGGTAGAAACCTTCCGCAGTGACCCGCCGCCATCTTTATTAAGTAATCTCATTCAGTTGTCAATACAGCTTCCACTTTTGTTACTTGAAATCAACCTGAGTTATTTTACAATTTAATGGTCTTTTTTCAAGTAAATGCTCTTAAGAAATGTATAATCGGTGTCAATTGTTCAACTTGGTAAAATCTGATTTAAAAAAATACAAATCAGTTCAACCTTTATAAATCGTTTGCAACCCTTTAAAAAATGATCTCTTCCAAATTCATAAACACACCTTTCCTAAATGACTCGGCACCTCAAAATTGGAGGCATCTGGACTCATTTCGTGGCGCATGCGTTCCGTTATGCCAACATTTTGTTCAGCTATGTCTACACATGTTATCCGGGCACGTGCCACCCGCTCAAATTTACAGGGTGCAAGTTTCATAGAAAATAGAATCGATCATTAAGTGGTCTAACTGTATCTCCTGAAATCTAACTGTTCTTCTAATACTCTGCATCTGCCAGGAGTGTTTTCGATCTCGTGGTATCTGCGTATCTGCAGTTAATGACACCATGTGTCGAAGGGCCTCAGTTTTACCTGGCCCTTAATTTCCAACTTTTAAGCTAACAACTCCCAAGCACGAGTCTCGTGTGTCGAACACTCGATGAGGATTTTCTTTGTCCAGAAATACCTCCAATAGATACTCCCAGAGGCATTAAATCAAATCCGAGATGTTTTCTATTTATAAGTCAAAATTTCCACGACAGCTGGTTTTAGAGAATATTTTACTTCTCACCTCTGTTATTATACTGTCAAGTATTTAATTCGTATTTTGAGTTTAGTTTTTGAATTTAGAGTTAGATACAATAAGATATTAGGATGCAGATTAAATTCATTTAATATAATGTTGAAACATGATATTAAATGAATTTAATTTGCACTTATTTTCTGAAACAGAAGATATTTTTGGTCTAATCTCTCGTGATGGTCGCCATTTTGTAAATTCGCGGTTTGATTTGAATTACGCGGAGTGGGGAGGGTGAACCCTAAACGTAACCAGCAAAGTTACCAAAGGGAGAATGAGGTTCTAAACGAGCTTGGTGGAAAGGGTTTAAGTTTAAGTTAAAAAAGGAGAGGGTACATAGAATCGAGACTTGTATGCATCAGGTACGAATGTGTATGTGCTGGCTAGAAGAAGAGTGGCCACGTGCCTCTGGCGGCACGCGACCAACCTAACGGTTTTATACTCACCCCACACCGGTCTAAAACCAGTCCACCCCTTCTCACCCTTGCCTACGGTTCAAAACATACGAGGAGACACTGTTATTCTATTGGCTCTGATCCCCTCGCTCTCTCCCAACCCTTCGATACATCCTTCTTTGCTATAGTATCCTCACACGATCCTTTCCAGCCTCTTCCATCTTGACAATAGTTTTACCTTTCAAATTGCATCCAAAGAAATTCCTACAAATATTAAGCCTCCGGAAAATCTTACGAGAACTTAAATAACTTTCAAAATAAACAAAATGTTACTATAAACGTCTTAATTTAAAAATGAGTTGAAAATTTCATTTAAGGTGAAGGAACTTGAAAATAATCAGAGTCTAAACGTGGATCATTGCTGATTTTTGCTGCTAATGCATTTTATTACTTGTAAAATTGGAAAATTAAAATATGGGGTTACCAATTGCCGAGATGGAAGATATTGTCGATTTTGAAGATCAAATTCTTGTCATTTTTACACCGTTTCCGCGTGTAAACTTAATTTTGTTTGTAAACTTATTATATTACAGAGGCTTAATTTAGACTTACCCCATGAAATTTACTAGGAAAAAATATATTAAAGTTTCAGGTTAAAAGAAATTAACTGTTTATTCGATAAATGGTTCTCTTTCGGTGATTGGTGCATTTACCCCATAAAGTGACTAAAATTCTTATAAGTACACTGCTCTCCCGCTTTATTTACCCCCGGTAGACGCGTTCCAGGAAATTTCGCCGACGGTGCGGGGTCCAAGGGGACGAGAGAGCTGAGCTGGGAGCTCAGCGGAGTTTCGCAAGTACTGTAACCACAAAGCGGGCAGTACCCTAAGCGGATAATTTCGAGAGTTCGCTTCAGTTCGTTTTCAGTGTTTTGGTTATGCGTTACATATAATAATTAATAAATAATAACTAAATAAAACT